>MU224951.1:2633455-2648988 GCA_018584345.1 Thuja plicata
CTACATAATTAGCCAACAAAACACAATCGAAATATATAATTTTCAAACATCAACCATTAGGTGGAATGATATTACCTCCAATTCTATTATATTCCAACTGCCATAGGTGAGGTGTCATTCTTTGGGGATTTGATGTAGTCTCTTCTTTCCTATTGAAAAGATGTTTTTCCGTAGTTCGATACTTATGACTTTTGGGGAGGAAGTGTCTATACTCATCAAACACCTGCTTTCTTAAACTTTTGGAATGAGAAGATTTTATCATTGGACCACACATTGGACATGAAAATTTTCCCTTTATTTGAAGACCTACAAGATAACAATACAATTGGATTAAATATGTTAATTTTTAGAATTAGAATTATCGCATACAACTAGAATTCACCATAACATACCACAAAAATGTGTCAACTGATGTAACACACCTAGGCTTTCTCTTTACCCTATTCTCCTCTAGGGTCTCCCTAGGCCAATTTAGTGACATAGTAGCATTCTATTCTCACCCTACTCTCCTTAGGTATCTTGACACAAGATCCTAACCTTTCACCTAGTGTACACCAATAGTAGTGATAAAAAATGCTCCATTCTACAACATAAACTAACTAGGTCTTTCCTAGCCTCAATCTCCAAGAATTGTCTCAATTCCTCTTAGGAATTACCTCCATGGAAGTATAGGTCATCAATACCTCCACTGGTTCAATTTTAACCCCTTCATACACCATGCACAAGCACATAACAATCAAGTGCTTCACAAAGCACCTTTCTCACCCCAAATAGGGCTACAAGCCAATTAGGCCTTTTTCTTGCCAATTTGAAGATAACTTGAAATTTTCTCACATAATCCTCCAAAAGGGTTTATGATTCAGACACCCTTTGTCAAGAACTTTGAGATTTTCAAGGTCTCTAATCCTCAAGTTTTTTGTACAACCCTTCCTATTATCATGCCTAGAAGTGAGGGTTTTATGGCTTTTTGACAGTCTGAACACAAAAGTGTTCTTTCAATCCACCAAAAAAATCCTCCAACCTTCTCCTTAGAATTAGGGGTCTTACATACATTACTCTATCCCTCCATGAGCTCTAGTTGAAGCTACCAATGTATTCAACCCTCCTTGCATCACTTGCAATGTTTCTCAGTCCCAAGCCATGCACAACAGGCTCGCCTAGGGCATCATTGAAAAAATAGAAAAACTACTTTCTTGGGCCCCTCCTTCTATAAAAATAATTTAAATGGAGTCTCCTCACCCATGCCAAGATCCCATACAAAATCTACTGTGGCAAGCTGAGTTAAGACCCCATTTGTCCAACCTGCCTGGTTCAGACCAGCAACAGGGTAAAACACAAAGAATTTATCAAAACCAAGATAAACACCAAAAATTTGCAAAATAAATCCACATAGAATCTCAAATTAACCTACCCTACATTAATAAATGGATGCAAACTGAGATCTAATCCATCTATCTACTAAAAACAAGAAAACACACTAAATTTGGTCTGAAAATGCACACACAGAATATCTTGTATTTTCAAAATGTTCACCAACCTTGCTGACAGGTTGAGGGAGGTCTCTTATACTTTTCCACATCCCTAATCTAATGGTTTTAGATAGTTACAATAACCAATTCATCGAAAATGCTTTTCTTGCACAATTGTTGTCAATGTTGTCAAATGACAACATTGATAATTTTGACAACTTTCCACAATTTTAGGAAATTCATTCTAAACTTTGTTCTAAGACCATGAAACCATCATAATAGAATTAAGTATACCATTCTTACCTCTCTTAGTTCCTAAAACACTCTCTTTCAAAATTTGACCCCTATGTGCTTGATTTGCACCATTGCCACAAAATTGGCAATTAGGGTCCAAATTGGCACTTGTTTCCTAAAAGACCAAACAAACTTGAAAATACCTTCCCTAAAGACCTAAAACACACCTTAGGACACCTCTAGTCCTATTATTCAACTAGTGGTTTGGCTAGAACCACTACAAGACAAAAGAACTCTAGAAACCCTAGGTTACCAAAGAGCCTTACCTAGGTGCTCCTGCACCATACTCCCCCAAAAAGGGAAAGTCAAGTCACTCCTATAGACAATAAAGAGTCAGGAATGCCCAGCTTCTTGAAGTCAGATTCTATAGTCCATGAAGCCTCTTATTCAGGCCTATCTTTCCACTTGATAAGGTGCTCCATATACACCTTGTGTCTAGTTGTCTTTTGTACTCTTGAATCCAAAACTCCCTCTGCTATCAATTGTTGTTTGGTAGACACCACATTAGGGTCTACATCACTCTGAAATCCTTGATTATGTTGACTGTTCTTAGTGAATGGACCTTTAAATTGAACTAGGTCCTGCACATTAAAAGTAGAAGAGATATTCAAATCAGAAGGTAAGTCTACCTTGTAGGCATTAGCCCCATATTTAGCTAGGACTTTGCATGGGCCTATTCTCTTCATCTGCAACTTAGTAGGAACTCCTTTCTTCATTCTTGACTTGTTCAAATGAACCATAACATAGTCTCCTAATTTAAATTGGATATCTTTCCTTTTCTCATCCACTTTGCTCTTCAACTTTTGCTAACTGTCCTGTATAGTCTTCTTGACTTGCTCTTGGATCTCCTTCATAGTGTGGGTGAAGTCTTCAGCATGCCCACTATTGTATTCCCTTCCTCCAAGATCCCTAAGCTCACAAAATCCCCTAGGATGCATTCCATAAGCTATTTAAAATGGGCTTGTCCCTGTCATCCTATTCCTACTGTCATTATAGGCATATTTGGCCTAAGGTATGACTACATCCCATGTCTAACCATATTATTTTTTTAGGCACCTCAATAGGTTACCCAGTACCCTATTGACCACCTTTGTTTGACCATCAGTCTAAGGATGGTATGCTGATCCAAAAGATAAATTTGTACCCAATCTATTCCATAATGTTTTCCAAAAATGGCTCATGAACTTAACATCCCTATCAGAGACAATACTTAAGGGTAGTCCATGAATCCTTACAACTTCTTTAAAGAATAGATATGCTATGTGACTAGCATCACTAGTAGTCTTGCATGGAATGAAATGCCCCATCTTGCTAAATCTGTCAACTACTACATATACACTATCATAGCCTTGCTTAGTCTTTGGTAGACCCACTATGAATTCCATGCTCACACACTCCCAAGGTCTATTTGGGACAGGTAAGGGTTGATACAAGCTTGCATTTATGCTACCTCCCTTTTCCTTCATGCATACTACACACTCTTCCACATATTTAGTGACATCCTTTGTTAGCTTAGGCCAATGATAGAACCTTTGTACTAACTCCAAGGTCTTGTTTACCCCAAAGTGTCCACTCATAGATCCATTATGCTTCTCTTGTATGAGATTCATCCTCATAGAACCCCTTGGTACACATAACTGATTTCCGCTGAACAATAGTCCATTCTGTAATGTGAACTTAGAGAATTTTCTATGGAAGTGGTTTTAAAAATCATGGCACACTTGATATGCCTCTCCAAAATCTTCATCTTCTTGATAGAGGTCCTTGAAACTGGCTATCCCTATATTGTTCAACTGAACTTCTTGGACTGTCAAAAGTCTCCTACTCAGTGCATCAAAAACTTTGTTCAACTGACCCTTCTTATGCTTGGTGGTGAATGTAAAGGCTTGGAGATATTCCATCCATTTTAGATGCCTATTACTCAACTTCTCTTGTGTATTGATGTAGCTAAGGGCTTGATTGTCAGTAAACACCACAAATTCCTTAAGTAAAAGATAGTGTCTCCATTTTCTTAATGAATGCACTAGAGCATATAATTCTAGGTCATAAGAAGAGTATTTCTTCTTAGCTTCATTCAGCTTCTCACTAAAGAAGGCCACTAGTCTTCCCTCTTGAATTAACACACCTCCTACTGCTATTTCACTTGCATCACATTCAATAGTGAATAACTTATCAAAAATAGGCAAAGTTAGGATAGGTTGTGTAGCTACTTGCCTTTTCAACATCTCAAATGACTTCCCAGCTTCTAAGTTCCATCTAAACTTAGCATTACTTCCACCCTTAATAGTTTCCAACAATGGTGCACATATACCACTAAAATTCCTAATGAACTTCCTATAAAATTGAGCTAGGCCATGGAAACTCCTTACCTTAGTTTCTGATGTAGGTGGTGGCCAATTCAGTATAGCTGATACCTTGTCTTGGTCCATCTTCAAAGATCCCTTGGATACCACAAATCCCAAGTAGACAAACTCTTGCTTGAGAAACTCACACTTCTCCAAATTAATGGCTAGTTTCTCTTCATGCAATTTCTTCAACACCGATTCAACATGCTTAACATGATCTTCCTTTGTTCTGCTATAGATCAATATGTCATCAAGATAGACCACTACAAACTTACCTTTGAAGTCTTTAAGCACTTCATTCATGAGCCTCATGAATGTGATAGGAGCATTGGTGAGGCCAAATGGCATCACAAGCCATTCATACAACCCATCAGTTATTTTGAATGTTGTCTTCCACTCATCTCCCTCCTTAACCCTTACTTGATGGTAACCACTTTTCAAATCCAATTTGGTAAATTACATTGCCCCTCCAATAAAATCCATAAGGTCCTCTAACCTGGGTATTGGGAATCTATATTTTATGGTGATTCTATTAATTGCCCTTGAATCAGTACATAGCCTCCATTTTCCACCTTTCTTTGATGCTAACACCATAGGGAATACACATGGGCTAATACTCTTTTTAATCAAGCCTTGGTCCAATAATTCTTGGACTTGTCTGGCTACCTCTAAATTCTAATTAGGGGTTAAATTATAAGCTGCTTTATTAGGAAAGGAGGCACCAGGTATGAAGTCAATTTGATGACTAATCACTCTCTTAGGAGGCAAAGTTGTAGGAGTCCCATCACTGACTATGTCACTGTATTTGTCAAGTAGAGTTTGAATCTCCTTAGGTACTATCTCCTTAACTGTCTTATCTTCCTCCTTGGGCTTTAACAAAATGGCATACCCTACATTTGCCTCTTCCTTAATGTCTCTTACAATCTCCTTTCCACTGCAAAATAACACAGTAGGAGTCTTAGACTGTGACTCTTCATCCTCCAACAAAGACTGTATTTTAAATGTCTTTCCATTCTTCTTAAAGGATATGGAATTCTCCTTTCCATGATACACTACCTCTCTATCATATTTCCAAGGTCTTCCTAGCAACAAGTGGCATGCATCCATTGGGAGGATGTCACAAAGTAACTTATCCTTGTAGCCTGCTATAGAGAAATCTACCCATGTTTGCTCATTTACTAGCACACTCTATCCCTTATTAAGCCAAGTCACCTTGTAAGGGTTTACATGGGGTATCTTAGTTAATTTCAGCTTAGTAACTGCCTCCTCTAATATTATATTATCGGTATATCTAGAGTCTACTATCACCTTGCAGACTTTTCCAAGGATCTTACAACTAATCCTAAATAATGCCCTTCTTTGCTTAGGCTCATCCTTCACTAGCTGCCTGATTAATACCCTTCTAAACATCAAATTCTCACCCATCTTAGATTCAACATGATCAACATTAGGTGCCTTGACAGTAGAAGTGTCTTCTTGAACATAAGCTACCCTCTTGTCACTATTAGACGTAGTAGGCTTGTCAGGACACCTATATGCTGGATGACCAGTCTGTCCACAACTGTAGTACTTCACATTTGAAAAATAGGTGTTGCTTCTACCTCCTCTTCCCCTATTGGATCCACTCTAATTACCTCTACCTCTACCATAACCACCTCTTGGTGTGGATTCATTGGTGTGCTCTGTCAATCTATTTTCACCTTGATTTCTTTGTTCACTACTCCTACCTTGGTAACCTCCTCTCTGTCCTCTTTGGTCTCTCCCTCTACCTCTACCTCCCATATTAGAGTCACTCTTCTTTCTATTCTTCTCTTCAACCTTAAGAGCTAGTTGTTGACATCTCTAAACAGTAGTGGGGGTCCAGAAGCTAATCTCTTCTTGGATGTTCCACTTCAACCCAGCTACATACCTAGCCACTCTAATTGGCTCTTCTTTTTGTTTCTTTGACCTAAGACAAAGTCTTTGAAACTCCTCTGTATAGGAGGCTACATCCATATCTTTCTACTTCAATCCTTGTCTCCTTCTATGGAGTTGGATCTCATAGTCTTCTAGTAAAAAGTTCTCTTTCATCTTAGTTACCATTGCTTGCCAATTTGCTATAGGTTGCTTCCCAAGTCTAACTCTTTCATCTTGCAAATATTTCCACCATGTTAGGGTTAATCCCCTAAGCCTTGACTTAGCCACCTTAACCTTTTGTGCATCTATTATGCATTCACACTCAAAGTGATTCTCCATCCCTTCAATCCACTCCAACACTATTTCAATGTCCATTTTCCCACTAAACAATGGGATGCCTTCTAAGGATTTACCACCCAATGCCTTGATGACTTTCAAGAATGGTTCCTGTGCCATCACAGGGTCTGGTTCAGGGATAATATCATCCTCTTCAACCTTTTGCTTCCCTCTATCACTTGTTTCACCTTCTCTACCTTCGTCTCTTGCATCCACTGCTTCTTGTAGTTTTTGCTTCATCTCTGCTAGGGCCTCTTCAAGGATTCTATTCCTCTCCTTTTTCTCATCCATGTCCCTAGACAACTCTTCATTTTTTATCATGTCCGTGGAGCCACAAGATTCCACCTCTGACATATACAATCCCAAATATTTTGGGGCTCTGATACCACTCTGATGTAACACACCTAGGCTTTCTCTTTACCCTATTCTCCTCTAGGGTCTCCTTAGGCCAATTTAGTGACCTATTAGGGTTCTATTCTCACCCTACTCTCCTTAGGTATCTTGACACAAGATCCTAACCTTTCACCTAGTGTACACCAATAGTACTGATAAAAAATGCTCCATTCTGCAACATAAACTAACTAGGTCTTTCCTAGCCTCAATCTCCAAGAATTGTCTCAATTCCTCTTAGGACTTACCTCCATGGAAGGATAGGTCATCAAGACCTCCACTATTTCAATTTGAAACCCTGCATACACCATGCACAAGCACATAACAATCAAGTGCTTCACAAAGCACCTTTCTCACTCCAAATAGGGCTACAAGCCAATTAGGCCTTGTTCTTGCCAATTTGAAGACAAATTGAAATTTTCTCACACAAGCCTCTAAAAGGGTTTAGGATTCAGACACCCTTTTTCAATAACTTTGAGATTTTCAAGGTCTCCAATTCTCAAGTTGTCCATACAACCCTTCCTATTATCATGCCTAGAAATCAGGGTTTTATGGCTTTTTGACAGTCTGAACACAAAAGTGTTCTTTCAATCCACCAAAAAACTCCTCCAACCTTCTCCTTTTAATTGAGGGTCTTACACACATTACTCTATCCCTCCATGAGCTCAAGTTGAAGCTACCAATGCATTCAACCCTCCTTGCATCACTTGCAATGTTTCTCAATCCCTAGCCATGCACAACAGGCTTGCCTAGGGCATCATTGCAAAAATAACAAAACTAATTTCTTGGGATCCTCCTTCTTTAAAAATAATGTACATGGAGTCTCCTCACCCATGCCAAGAGCCTGTACAGAATCTACGATGGCAAGTTGAGTTAAGACCCCATTTGTCCAACCTACATGGTTCAGACCAACGACAAGGTAAAACACAAAGAATTTATCAAAACCAAGATAAACACTACAAATTTTCAAAATAACTCCACATATAATCTCAAATTAACCTACCCTACATTAATCAATGGGTGCAAACTGAGATCTAATCCATCTATCTACTGAAAACAAGAAAACACATTAAATCTTCTCTGAAAATGCACACACAGAATATCTTGTATTTTCAAAATATTCACCAACCTTTCTTATAGGTCAAGGGAGGCCTCTTATACTTGTCCCCATCCCTAATAAAATGGTTTCAGACAGTTACAATAACCAATTCATCAAAAATGCTCTTCTTGCACAATTGTTGTCAATGTTGTCAAATGACAACATTGACAATTTTGACAACTTTCCACAATTTTAGGAAATTCATCCTAAACTTTGTTCTAAGACCATGAACCCATCATAATAGACTTAGGTAGACCATTATTACCTCTCTTAGGTCCTAAAACACTCTCTTTCAAAATTTGACCCCTATGTGCTTGATTTGCACCATTGCCACAACATTGGCAATTAGGGTCCAACTTGGCACTTGTTTCCTAAAAGACCAAACAAACTTGAAAAGACCTTCCCTAAAGACCTAACACACACCTTAGGAAACCTCTATTCCTATTATTCAACTAGTGGTTTGGCTAGAACCACTACAAGCCAAAAGATCTCTAGAAACCCTAGGTTACCAAAGAGCCTTACCTAGGTGCTCCTACACCATCAACCTTGGAGCATCATGAATTGTCCACACAAGCATTGCATGGAATTGAAATTTTAATTTTCCAATTGGTCTAGAGATGTCATACATATTGAAACCATTCCATAACACCAAAAACTCATCTATAAGAGGAGCAATATATACATTCATATCTTTCACTTGGTACTTACCTAGTTTAATTAACAACAACATTAGATAATTATTGTGGCCATTTCACTCCAAGACTTATAATTACATATAGATAACTATAAAATAATAAAATACCTAGAACAATCATTTCCAACATAATGTGCTCCCTCTTTATTGACATCCATGGTGGAAGGTTATTGTTGATAACAAAAATAGGCCACACCGAGTAAACAGATCTCATCTCTCCATACGGATTGACACCGTCTGCTGCCATAGAAAGCCTAAGATTTCGAGGTTCTTCTTTAAAGTGTGGCCACTTTTCCTCTATGTTCATAAATGATGAACCATCCATAGGAATTCAAATAATATCATCTCGACTCCTACCATGTGTGTGGTAATCCATAAATTGTGCCAAGCTATTGCACCTTTCAGATGTGGAATAATGGGGATGTAACGAAGAACCTTGCGAGACACCTTTTTTGTCATTTGATCATCTCGATATCTGCTCGTATGGAATTCAGGGCATTCTGTTGCATTTTCATGTTCTTTATGATAAATAATATGATCTTTGGGACAAGCATCTATTGCTTGATACTCCATTCCAATATGTTTCATAATGGCACATAATTCTCGGTACGAGCGAGGGAGAACATTAGATGGTGGTAACAAAAACTCACCTATCAATCTACAACAAAAAATATAAGTTGTTACTATAAACAATCTTAATGGTACATGTTTCACCTTTTATAGATTATAATGACGTATATGACAAACCTTAGCATATGTGACATTTCTATGTTGGATAAACCATTCATAACCTTCAAATTCAACAACAACAATAAAGCAGAGAGAAGAGTAGACTGGGAGCCTTCGTAAAGGGGCATGCTCACCTTCTTAAGTAGAGGTATATCATGGATGACTTCAATTTCATCCTTATCATAATCATCATCATCATCATCAGCAGCACCAGTAGCAACAGTACCAAATGTGTCAATGATCAATGCATTCATACCATCATCTTCAAATGTGTTTTCTAGCGCATGATCGTCATCTTCCATGGGATCATGAAGTTCAACTTCAATAATCACACCTCCATGTTCCTCTATATTCACACCCCCATGTTCCTCTAAGATTTGGTGGTCCATATCACATACTACACTAGGGAGATTGACCTATAAAAAAATGATGATAATCAAACCCCCGTTCAATGTGATATCAAATCTCCTTCCATGGTTGATATGTATATTAATTGTGAAAACAATATAACAAACAAAAATTATTAATGGATGATAATCAAACCCCCCTTCAATGTGACCATTCTCCCTACAATGTCTCTTTTCTATTTTGATTTTGATTCTTCTTGTCTTTAAGCCATTACAACTCTTGCATGGACAATAACATTTGTCATCGCCTTCTCTTTGAAAGTTAGAAAACAATCTAGCAATTGTCTCCCTATTTTGATTGAATTCCCTTGTATTATCCGACATGATCCTTAATGTGTATATCTATAAACAAATTGGACATGTTGTACTTAATTTTTATATTTGCACATATGGGTTTGATATAAAATGGTCAATCTATTTGCTTGTAGTGAGAACTCTTTAGTTTTGATAAAAAATGTCAAACAAAAAATGACATGTTACGATAGGTTTTATAAATGATATGTTACTTTGTAAATTTAACTTTAGGTTTTATAACTATACATGTATTTTCTTCAACTCCCCCACATTGTAATCATATCGACAGGTTGATATCGAATTCTATGTCAAGATTTACAACATTAAATTGATCATAGTGGGAAGACTCAGACACAAGAAGAATATGAGTATAGCTAAATTTCAGAAGAATATGAATGAATGAAAACATACATAAGTGGATGAACATAAATAATGAAGGTACTAGACATTGCTTGAAGTAATGAAGTGTTGACCTGGTTTTCTGATCTAGTATGCTCCTGTATGATCCACAACCTACAAGGAAGGAAAAGATGGGGTTAGATCCAAAGGATCTAAGCAATTCCTGGCACACTATTACTGATCCTCATCTACAATTTATATGCATGTGCATAGTCATAGTTCCTTAGAATTTGATCTTCATATGGCAGCCATGACTTGAGGTAGGCATTTGAGCTTTGTCTTCTCATTAACTCAATTTCATTTTGATGGCATTTTTTGATTTAATGGCACAATATGAATGTTAATACTGGCATTGTTTACATCTTTGCATTTGGAATGCTTGATGACCCGCGAGCTTTGAGGGCTGTGTCTATGAAGCACAATATTTGCACCTTAGTTAAAAAAATATGTTAACAACATGTATGTTAACCTATTAACATATTTTGTTAATAACATATTGTGTTAACATGTGTTTACTAAGGTGCAAATATTGTGTTGCATTGTTTATTAGCTCACTATTTAATACTGGCATTGTTTACATCTTTGCATATGGAATGCTTGATGACCCGTGAGCTTTGAGAGCTAGGGAATCATTGCTATTACCTTCAAGGCATTGTGTGAAGTGTTTGATCTCTCTTTATTTTTGTTGTTGTTGTTGATATTCACTATGTGGTACTCCCCGTTTATGATCATTTCATGAGGAAATGTCTTGATGGCTCGTGGGCTACAAGCTAGGGCATCATGCATTGTTTATGAGCTCACTGTTTGAGCACCACATGACCCTATTATGAGCTCGGTTTTTATATACATATACATATATGCATACATATATATGTATATACATATATAATATACATATATACATATATACATATATATATGATGTTATTGTTGTCATTGCATGCTTGCTGCTATTGTGCACCATATATTGTTTTATATATACACTGTTTATTTCATTAAGACCGTGACTAGCTTGGAATTTGTAATGTATTTTCTTTTACTGGATCAATGGTGCCATGTTGTTGAGGTTGTAGATGCATTGAACCACCATTTCCATTCTATTTTGATAACATGCAGTGTTTGATCTCTCTTTATTTGTTTTGCTGTTGATATTCACTATGTGGTACTCACCGTTTATGATCATTTCATGAGGTACATCCCAGTCATCAGAAAATGATTCCAGTTACTATAATTCTATAGATTTCTTCCTAGTTCTTGACATCACTAGTGCATGTTATTCATAATTTTTATAATGTTTCAGTTAATTAATCATATTTATAATATAATGTTCATGAAGGAATAGTCAAATTTGTTCATAGTTTTTTCTGACTGGTAAAGTAGGGATTGTACTGGTCCAGTTCTCATAAAATCCTAGATAGTAGGCCATGAAGAATTGAATTGATTGAAATGATATTATATTGAATGATTATTCTTCTTAATTTTCTTATGAATCCACTGTCATTTTAGTTGATGTGATTTGTCTTTATTTCACTGTCTTGGGTTGTCTTCAACTCATTCACATCTTATTAAGTGTTGTTCTTTCTCTTTTTTATTCATTACCAAGTGTCACTGTCCTTTTTGTCTCTATGAAATATTTTGCACTATCATAAGCTTATTTTCCCTTTTACACTTGGACATGAGGAGGGCAGTAAGTTTGATTGTTGTGCAATTGATTTTAACTCCAGGACTATCATGTTATTTTCCTCTTGACAACAATTTTCTCTCTCAGTGCTACTTATGGAAGATATTTTTACTTCTATTTGTCTACATTGTTCTTTTTCTCTATTGTGACATTCCTTTGGGACTGCCATGGATCTGACTTTAATATTATAATCATGATTTCTTCATTAACATCCCAACAGGCCTGCAAGACTATCTTCTAACCCTTGCAATAATTTATTTGCTAAGGAATGTCATCTACATGTCTTTGTGATGATCTTACCTTTAATGACTGTCATGCATGCTTATAAGTACCCTTGGTCTTCTTATTGACATTGCCACTTAGACTTCTAAAGATTGGCATAATTTTCCTAGACTTCCCACTAGCCTCTTTACATAACACTCATGCTTACATTATCTTCCAATTGACTGATACTTAACTCTTCCTATAGCACTTTGACTTCTCATTGTCTCTTCAATTGGAGGTTAGTTGCACAATATTCAAGTCTTACCCCTTCAATGGCCAACCATAGCTTGATATACTAATCTTAATAGAAACTTATAGTATAACAACACTCACCATTTCCTTGTAGCAATTCTTCTTCATTCTGGATTGCTTCTCATGACCTTGAGAACTATTTACTATGAAGGCTACATATTGGAAGTTGTAGACATACCTATGACATTATGTGTGTCATTTATAGGACCCCACTTCTAAGCAGAGTCACCCCAGGACGTCTACAATGCATATAGTAGTATGGAATAAAAAGGACATTCAGCCCCTTCTGCCCCATTTTCAACTAAATACTATGGAATTTGGGGTGTGATTCCCCCAAAATACTAAAATAGGGATAAACATTAGAGATATAGCACATAGATTATCCTCGGGAGCTGATGATTTGTAATGTCCCTTGTAGAGCCACTTAGATTTTTCCTTCAATCTGATAGATTAGGATATCAACTATGACATGGGACCAATATAGAAATCTATAATGTCATTTTTTATTTACTTAAAGAAACAGTCCTAACTTAAACAATAGTTTGACTGTTGATCACTTATATATGAATAGAAGAAGGAAAAGTAAAATTTATAACAATGCCACGCTTCTGACATGAATGCTGAAGTTCTATTTGAAATAAATAAGTCTGATATTATTGCTGGTTTGAATATGGAAGATTGTTAAGAATAAGTAATCACTGTTTCTGAATATGCCTCAATTACATAGCTACTTGTGATTAGATCTTTATACTCTTGTTGTTTCTAAATATTAACTTTGTGCTTATGTGTCCTACACCTTATAATCGGGAAAGTTGATACCCCCTCTTACTCAGATTTCTAAGGCTTCTTGGGCACTGCCCGAATAGAATAAGTATATAAAATCAATTTCCATGCCCCCTTGGTGTAACCAAAACCTCCTTTAATACCCAAAAAATGGGCATGAGGTAAGAAGTTGTATCTCTTCTAGCATGTACCTTTCTTTATCACATAACTAACCTAATAATGTGATTAACTAATCCATTCAAACTGTTAGTTCTATTCCTTAAAAGTGAAAATATTATATTTTAATGGAATGTGTTGATCGATCTTATTATTTTCTTCTTGGATAATGATGAATATGAGATGACCTCCTACCTAAGATAAACTTGTTTCATTCCTCCCTTTGACAAAATTTTTCTCTCTCAGTGCTACTTCTGGAAGAACTTTTTACTTCTATTTGTCTATACTATTATTTTTCTCTATTGTGACATTCCTTTGGGACTACCATGGATCTAACTTTGATATTATAATCATGATTTCTTTATTAACATCCCAACATGCCTGCAAGACTATCTTCTAACCTCCTACCTAAGATCAACTTGTTTCATTCCTCCCTTGGACAAAATTTTTATTACAACTAACTAAGATAAGAAACATCCTTGGATTTCCATTCCTTGGACAATTACCATATTTCCTGCTCATTTTTCTTAAATATTGTTCGTAAGACAATTTCTCATGATTTGGTTAACTGTCCTTCTAAGGTCATTTTTAGGGCATGACATTGGTCAAATTGATTTAGGGATCGAATGGGGACATTACATGATTGCAATAGTAATCTCCACAATATGCTTCATATAGAAGCACTTGGATTCACCTGGATTGGATTGGCAAGCATGGCACACCGATGTCTAACAAATCCATGCAAATTTAAGTGATTTGGGAAAAAGCTATTAATTGAAAACTTGAAGGAGAATGATTCATTTCTCTAACCATTGAGAATAGAATGATATAGATTGTCTTGTGATAAATAGACTGGTAATTTTCAAATAAACAAATAAATGAAGACTGCGGAAAATTACCCAATGCACTACAATGACAAATTTGCACATATTTTAGGATCAAAAGTAGACAACAGTCACCATCCACACACAAATAGAAATAATTCACATGGATAAATTCATAGATCATTTTGTTTTCATCATTCATAATAATAACTGTAGATAGAAGTAAATCTATGAATATTAATTGCTGAAAAAGCTTCCATAAATTGAGGTTGGGATAGTCTGGAAAAGTGGAAATTAAAAAAATGAACTGCTCTTACCAGATAATAATAAATATAGTATATGTTTAGGTGAATGAACAAAAAGGGGTTAATACAGGGATAATAGGTGGAGAACACAGTGTGTTTGTTTATGTGGCATTCACAGGGTGAATCAAGATTAATAAGATATATAGCTAAGTAGGTTATAGATTATATCAATCATGTAACAACAACAATATCTAATATTTAACTTAATAAATACAATGTTGATCATTTAGAAAATAATACAAAACAAGGGAGAGTTTTTGGAGCAACAAGTTAGGTAGATTTTTAGTCAATATATAGAATTTTAGTAATATTGATAGGATCCTATAGTTTGGCAGTCAGATAGGGAAATGAAATGAACCAATAAAATAGAACATTAGGGTGAAAGCACTCAGAATGGAATCTAACATGACTATTAGATGCATAATACATAAATCAAAAGAAAATAACTATTGCCTAAGTGTAATACTAACTACATCTTTAAGAGTTATAATGCAGCTGAATGCTATTTAAAATTTGAGTGCAATAAACCCATGCCTAACACAAAAATTTCTCTGCAACCTTATACATGAAAATAATAGTATTCAATGCGATTCTTGTCTTCAATACAATAAAATTATATTTAAAATTATACATGCTTTAACCTATCGCCATAATAGCCACAAAAATAATAAGTATTTTAATTTTCTTGAATACTCATAATCATAAAAATATGAAGATCTTGATGTTGCAATGAAAATTCTCCGTAAAAAGAAGGATAAATAGCCAATGTACAACTATAGTAGTTAGAGTTTTTTGCCAGTCATTGTCAACAAAGTGGTAGGCCTTTAGACTCATGGTGCCTAGATAGAATTATAAATTTTTGACAATAGAAGGTACATGGGTTGAAGAGAAAATCAATGCTCTCAGAGGACTAATT
>MU224951.1:2649445-2662157 GCA_018584345.1 Thuja plicata
TATATATATATATATATATATATATATATATATATATATACACATATATACACATACATATACATATATACATATATATGTATGATGTTATTGTTGTCATTGCATGCTTGTTGTTGTGCACCATATATTGTTTTATATATACAATGTTCATTTCATTGAGACCGTGACTATCTTGGCATTTGTAATGTATTTGTTGTTATTGGATCAATGGTGTCATTCTATTGAGGTTGTAGATACATTGAATCAGCACTCCCATTCTATTTTGATAGCATGCAGTGTTTGATCTCTCTTTATTTATTTTTCTATTGATATTCACTATGTGGTACTCCCCGTTTATGATCATTTCATGACAAAATGTCTTGATGGCTCATGGGCTGCAAGCTAGGGCATCATGGATTGTTTATGATCTCAGTGTTTGAGCACTACATGACCTTGTTATGAGCTCAGTTTGTTATATACATATATATATATATATATATATATATGTGTGTGTGTATATATACATATATATATGTATATATATGTATATATATNTATACATATAAGTATATATATATACATATATATACATATATATGTATATATACACACATATATATATATATGTATATATATACATATATATGTATATATATGTATATATATATATGTATATATATATACATATAAGTATATATATACACATATATACATATACATATACATATATTATTTTATTATTGTCATTGCATGCTTGTTGTTGTTGTGCACCATATATTGTTTTATATATACACTATTTATTTCATTGAGACCATGACTAGCTTGGCATTTGTAATGTATTTGTTGTTACTGGATGAATGGTGCAATGCTGTTGAGGTTGTAGATGCATTGAATCACTACTGCCATTCTATTTTGATAACTATGCTAAGGAACTATGTTATAAAATTTCAAGGCATGAAATTTTATAGCTGTACATATATTTTATGAGTATGAACATAAATAATATGGGTACTAGACATTGCCTGATGTGATGAATCTTTGTCCAGGATATGAATCCAGTGTGCCCCTGTGTGATCCAGAACCTGCAAAGAAAAGAGAGATGGGGGTTAGATCAAAAAGATCTACGCAATGAATGACATCCTATTACTATTGATCCTCATCTACAATTATGCTTGTGCATAGTCAAGCCATACACTTCTAAAATAAAATGGGGGAGTACCACATAGTGAATATCAACAAAAAAACAAATAGAGAGAGATCAAACACTTCACACAATGCCTTGAAGATAATAGCAACGATGCCCTAGATCTCAAAGCTTGCAGATCATCAAGCATTCCAAATGCAAAGATGTAAATGAATGCTAGTATTAAACATTGAGATCATAAATAATGCATGATGCCCTAGCTTGCAACCTGCGAGACATCAAGAGATTTTCTCATGAAATGATCATAAACAGGGAGTACCACATAGTGAATATAAAAAAAAAAGCAAATAAAGAGAGATCAAACACTTCACACAATGCCTTAGAGGTAATAGCAATGATTCCCTAGCTCTCAAAGCTTGCGGGTCATCAAGCATTCCATATGCAAAGATGTAAACAATGCTAGTATTAAACAGTGAGCTAATAAACAATACATGATGCCCTAGCCTGTAGCTCGTGAGCCATCAGGACATTTCCTCATGAAATGATCATAAACAAGGAGTACCACATAGTGAATATCAATAGAAAACAAATAGAGAGAGATCAAACACTTCACATAGTGCCAACTTGAAGGTAATAGCAATGATGCCCTAGCTCTCAAAGCTCATAGGTCATCAAGCATTCCAAATGCAAAGATGTAAACAATTACAGTATTAAAATTCATATTGTGCCATTAAATCAACAAATGCCATCAAAATGAAATTGAGTTAATGAGAAGACAAACTTGAATTCCTACCTCAAGTTGTGGCTGCCATATACCAAGATGCCAATTAGATTCCACAGTATGCCCTCTTCGCGCACAACGGTATGCGATCATGGTAAATTAGAAATGAGCCTTCCTTCTTCTTTTTTTTGGTTTATAATCACGCGGGTGTCACAATTACGACTGTACCATTTCTATTACGACAACGTCAGGGGCACTTGGAAAAACAAACACAAAAATCACATACAAATGATGGTCCCATCGCAAATTGGGGTCAAAATTTGACCCAAAATGATGTAGTTTACCGATCAATCTAGATTAGTTATGTGTAATGTAAAACACTAAAGTAATGACTCATAAACACATTAACACATGGATTTTTAATGTGGAAACCCTGTTAAGGGAAAAACCACTTGGGACTGGTAACCCAAAAAATTTACTCTTCTGAAGTGAGCTCGGTGAAGAGCCAACCCTGTTAAAGGTTACAAACACACTGTTAGGTGTGACCTTGTTAGAGGATTTAAAAGATTAGTTTGTCCCTTGATATCAGGCATTTCTATGCTACCTCCCTTGTCCAAACTCTTCTAGTTTGTCAAATGGTATCTAGCATCTCATGCTATCTTCATGACCAAACTTCTTGATAATCCTTGGGATGTATCTCAATATAGAAAGGATCTTTAAATCTTGCTCGGGTAAGAGACATTCTAAATCAATGGTTAAACTAAAACAGTATGATCTGTTGACATATACAACTTATACTTGCATATTTTCAGATATATTGTAATCTCATCTTACCTTTCTAATCATTGTATCCTTCTAATACCTTTTCTCCACTTTTGTTCTGGTCACTGAAGCTATGCTCTATTGCTCGGTGTTCACAGAAATATTTAGCTCTTTCCTCAGCTTGATTGATTAGCAGTGTATGCAGTTGTTCTTCATCAGCTCCTCTCCAACATCCTCTTTTTCATTCACCCCCCTTAATTCATAATGAATTAAGTTGTCTCTTTATAGACATGATATCACCATTTATAGGTTCTATATTTTCTTGATCTTGGTGTGATCCACAATCTTAGCTAATCTGATTTAAAGAAAAAATCCTATTTTATATCGTATAAATCTTCTTTCCAACTAGACAAAATAGCTTTAAATCCTTTACTTATCTCTAACTTTATCTTGTTGATGAAAACAATGATAACTACCAGTTAAGTCTATATTTAGCTCTGCCAGCTAGATATTTTATCATTTGTAAACTCCAATTAACTTCAGTGTTTTAACTATTTGATAGCTTTGGTCAACACTCAAGTTCTCCTTGGGCTTCTCCTTTGGGGTTGTCTATTTGTCAGGTTACACTGTGATTCTGGCCATTAGGTATGCTTATGATGTTAGAAACACTGAGAGGGTGGGGGATGAATAAGTGTTTGTCTATTAATTACTTTTCAGAAACTTAAACATAAATCAAACATGCATAGAGTGAAGCTTAACATAAGAACTCATAACACATGATATGATTATAGGGAAACCTTGATAAGAGGAGAACCCTGCTGGGAATTAGTACCCACAAATATTGTACTAGGTATAATGAACCTGTTAAATTTCCTTTGCCCTGTTAGAAGCAGACTTTATAATTTGAGTACAATGACCTGGTTAAAGGTCTGACCTTGTTAGGATTCTTTAACAAAAACCTGTTAAAGGTATATGGCTCACTGCCCAATAGGATGAAGGCTACAACCTTTTGAAAGATGATATGCACTATATCAAAATGAACTGCTGTGATGACACTGTTGTTTGATCAGTTCTGTGTATGCATGAATGCTCTTACTCTCTTAAAGAGCTATAACATATACTAGCTTCATTAGACTATCCCTCTATATCTTCCTCTTACATAATAATCGACGCTTGTAACATAACTTTACATTACATACTTATATGTTTATATCCGAATAGGCGCGACCCAAAAAAAAATAGTAGTCGGCCCTAAAACAAAATATACAACGCTTCCAAACAATTTGGCTCAAGCTTGTTTACTACAATGTTAACTACATCATTACAAACATAGAACCAAAGGCGCTTAGCCTTTACATTACAAAATAATTCATACTGATCAAGATAGTAGTCGGCTTCCATGCTTTGTCTTCTGGACTGCTAGTCTACTGATTTGCCTGTGAATTTTCTGTATTGTTGTTCCATACTATGTCTATCTGGATGTAGCATGTACACATGTCATACAACATATATCTAAATGTGCATAGACTGACTTGATCTCTTGCACATGCGCTGATGTGCTGATCACTGAGTATCTCTGTCTGCCCTATTTTCATATTTAGCCATTTTGTCTTTCATGACAGAAACTAAACATGACTTTGTTGCGATGATGACAACACAAAAATGAGTCATGCATCCTTAGGAAGTCAACTTGCCAACAATCTCCCCCTTTTTCATTTATGGCAACAAAGGAATGTGGCCAAGTTATTCAAAATGACTTAACACAAAAAGTGACTGTATATCATAACATCTTATTGATATATACATATACTTTTCTTCATATACACATTCTATATTACTCCCCCTTTGAAATTAATGACAAAGGTGTACAAAACTAGTAAGTCTTCTACATACTTACTTCATGTAAACTTTAGGGTACACAATTTGAAGAGATTGAATCTCTGTCTGCCAAAATACTTTCATAGCATCAACTGTCTAAAGATGCGCGCATAGGGCATATGTCAGTTTCTCCATTTTTATTAGATCCATGCAAGGAACTTGATCATATGTCACCATGGTGTCATCAATCTATTTAATGTTCTCATTAAGAACTGCTAGAGATGGCGCAAGTGCATTTCTCAACTGGGTTTGTCTTATTCTTATCTTGCCAATTTCCAATTTTGCCTTCTCAATTTTATCCAATTGTCCTTGATAGATATTATTGCATATGTTCATGTCTTGCGTGGATGATTCAACTGATTTTATGATGCTATCCACCATTAATTTTTCCTCTTCTACCTTTTTGGTGTGCTCAGAGGTGAACTTCACTCTGTCCATGCAGTTGGCTATAACTTTCTTGCCTTTAGCTGCCAACTCTTTCAGTATGGATTGCCCAATTTTTAAGGAGTTCAAGTCTAAGGTAAAGTTCTTTACCAAATCATTCAGTCTCTCCTTCTTGTATTCATTTTCTACAATCTTAGTAGCAGAGCATACTAAGCTTATAAAGTGTGTTTTGAAGTTTGACAAAACATTGTCCACATCTTCAACTGATTGGACTTTAGCTACTTTCTGATCAGCAGGCAGTAAGTCATTCAATATGTTTACTATTTCTAAAAAGAGAGGAGTCCTCGTTACTTGTTTCTCTTTTTCCTTTTCCATAGCAAGAACACTGATCTTAATTAGGTCTTCTTCTCCCCATGCATCCAAACTTGATGAATCAAGAGTTAACCTTGAAAACAATGAGGTGGATGGTTGAGTGGATGGTGAGAATATAGTGTTCTGACTGGTATCTATGCATTCAACCTTTACTGGTATCTCTTTTATTGGTGTCTTATCACCTTGAGTATCATCTTGAGTATCTTTTTCTTCATTAGTGTCAATTGGATCAATGATGGGAACGTCATCCTATTGAGCAGATGTATCATCGGTGCACATTTCTTCAGTGCTTACAAATGCCTTATCAACTTTCTCCATATCTTTTTTAGATGCTCTCATGGATATCTTCACATTGTCAACTATTATAGTGTCTTCTGAGTCTTTATCTATATCAGAAGTTATTGTCATTGTGGGCACTAAAACCTATGGACCTATCATAGGCGCTATCTGAATCACTGGTTTTGTAACCTATTTCAGAGAAGCTGGAGTATCTTTTTCTATAGGTGTTGTTGGTGGATACATGTGTCTATCCATAAACACTTGTGCAAATTCCTTTTCAGTCTCCTTACCTATCTGCTCATATTCTTTGTTCATAATCTATAGGGCCCTTGTCTTAGTTTGGAGATGAGGCTTCACCAGATCTAATAATATAGCCTTCTCATCATGCGAGCATACAGGGAGAAGAGTATCCAATGTTTCTTCTCTAATCTTCATGTCTTCCTCTATTTCATGTCTTTTCATGATCTCCAATAAGTTCCATAACTGATCCGGTATCACTGTCTTGAGTTCAAGAACTGTCTTCTTAAACTTGATCATATGAGATATGATCATAGAATGTATCTCAGTCTTATCAATTTCTTGATATTTGTCATAGAATTTTGAAAGTGTATCTAATCTCCCTTCATTTACAATCCTATTCCTCAAAACATTTAGACTAGGTCTAAATCCTACCTCAGGAGGAGCTTGAGTATTCTTTGCTTTTCTCTAAGTGTTCCTTGAGGATGGGTGATTTGTGGGTGCCTATTTTCTTCCTCTAGTCTTCTTGCTTGGTGTAGATAGTGGGGATGAGTCTAAATCAATGGTGGTAGAGGGCGCAGAGGTGCTCTCTACTTTCTTCTTCTTCTAGATTTGTTGAACTTTCTCAAGTTCTTTTGCTATCTTGGCATCTCTTGATTTGTCAAGATCTTCTTGAGTAACTCCATGAACTTTCAGTATGTTAGATGTAACTCTGGATGCTTTCATTTTATTATCAGCACTGTGTAAGATAGTATCCACTTCATTAGTCTTCTATCTGTAGGTGCCCCACCTAGGCTCATTAGGATCTTTCGGTGCAAACAATAGAATGTGTGCATATCCTTCTAACACATGTTCTTCCACTTCATAGCCAAGAGGATGAATCCATTTGGTTCTAGGTTCAACTACCTCCATGCATTTGCAATCTGTTTCTACCACGAAACATATGGTATCCTTATATTTGTCAACTATCTTCTTAGATAGTCTGAACCTATTCTGCATTTTGATCCTGAATGTCTTTATATCCATATCCATGGCATCCCTTGCACTGCTCTCTAAAGTGACCTTAAAAAAAACTTGAGACATTGTGGGTTTGCTCTTGTCTAGGTAAAGGTTTGCAACCTTTCCAACTATATGGAAATACAAGTAAATGATCAGAGATCCAAACCTAAATGTACTGCTTCTATCATGCTTGATGATTCAAATTTTGTTAATCAATTGACTACACAAGATCTCACATAGGTTTTATTGAGTGTTGTCCTTCACCATTCTAATAGCTGTTAGGACTATTGCTGTAGAGACACTGTTCAACCTGCTTGCTTGCTAAAACTTATATCCAAGTTCATTATTAAGAGTTTTATGTCATCTTATTTGATAGGGTCAACTGTCATTCCATGCTTGTCACTTATAGATAGGAAAACTTGTTCAATTTGTTTCTTGACATCCTTACCAATTGGAAAAATTGGTCTAGTCTTGGGAAGTCCAATTAATTCATGGATTAGGTCTCTAGTGATACACACAGGGACCTCACCAATCCAATAAAGATCATCATGTATTCTGCTTAACAAAATCTTCACCCACTCTGGCTCATCAAACTCATGGACATTCGAGTATTTGAAAATAGGGTTACCTATCAAGTGCGTGAACTCATCCTTGAATGTATAATTAGTTTTCATCATTGATCCCATATGAGTGGCTATACTAACATCTCCTACTGTTTCCTTCTTAAAGTAAATATACGCGCGGATATCTTCCACGTGAACAACACCTAGCGGGGTTTTGGAGAAAGCCCCTTCCACATCATCTAGTGTGGATTTGAATGGATGCCTCTTGAATACAAATCTCTTCCTTTCTGATATATCAAACATAATTGGGGTTTCCATACTTACTTGGAACTTTCTTAAGTAGGGTTTCACAAAATTCTGAAACTGCACGACTGCTAGTGTTCCATTCCAAACTTCTTGTCTGTTCGCTTAACTGCCAAATCTGTTATGCTTCCATGCCTTGATGTCTAGTGCTCCAATGCTCTCCAAAATCTATTCTCTCGAATGAAAGTGTGAAGAATATCAAACACTTACTTTCTTTTATGCAATCTACCGCATTTAAAGTTTGCAACCGTACACAAATTACTCAGAGATTTTGAAACTTAGATCCCGATTCATTTTAGATAGTGTGTGAATGCACATAGCAATATTATGTTCTTGTAACCATGATTTCATAGGCACATACTCAGAGGTGAGTATGCCAACCGTGCAGGGGTCTTGAGCTAGAATAGCTCCCCCTAAGACCAAGAAGGTCTATTCAAGCAGAAGTAGAGGGTGCGTCCACTATGGATGCATCAACTACTTTTTCAACACCATTGTCCTTATTTACTTCAACCCAAATTTTTCTTGAATCTTCATTTGCTTGAACAAACTTAACTTCTCCTTTCTCTTCAAATAGTGATTTCTTAGGATCCTCTTTCTTTTGAGTTTTGGATCTACAAAACCTTGAGATGTGTCTAGCCTTTCCACATGTGTGACAAATGATAGGAGGTGTGATGTGCTTGTTCATCATGCTGCATTGCTTCACCGTGTGTCCATTGTAGTTACATATCTGACATGTAGTGTTTTGCAGATTCCTTTGAGGTTGATTTCTGTAATTGTTTTGATTCATTCTTCTTTGATTTTGCTATCACTAATTTCTTTGATTTGTTCTGTAATGTATAGCCCTGTGACCAAATTTGTTACAAGAGAAACAATAACCATTAAAAGGTCTTACTTATTTGCAATCTCTTGCCAAATGACCATGTTTGTTACATGCATAACAAGTTCTGTTAACTTGCTTGATTTCCCCTTTAGGTGGATCTATTTTAAACTCTTCAATATTTTCTTCTTTCTTTGCTTCTAAAGATGCTTGATGAGGTTTCTTTCTTTCTTTCAATGAATTGACTTCAATTTGTGCTACACTGAATCCAAGACCAGTAGTATCACCTTTTTTCTTTTGTGCATTGAGCTGAGATTGAAGTGAATCAGAACTTGTGTGAAGTTTGTCAATCTTATCCTTTGCTTCTATTAATTCAGATTCTGACTTCTTCTTTATGTTTTCCAATTCTAGAACTTTCATGTTTTCTTTTAAAAGTTCATCATCTAGTTGTTTTCTTTCTTTGATCTTTTCTTCAATATCAATTTGGCTGTCTGCGAGCTGTTCATCCAGATTCTCAACTTTATCTTTTAGAGACATATTCTCTTCATTGAGCTTTTTGATCATATTCCCTAAGTCACTTGTAGAACAATCTTTCAAATCTTTTCTTATTTTCTTGATAAGCATTTGTGAGCCATCAACTTTGAGTCTAAGTTCTTCATTTTCTTTTTCAGATCTATCAAGATCTTCAAGAGCTGCTTCAAGATTCTTTTTGAAATTTTTTGCTTCTGCTAAGTCCATGATCTCCTCAAGTGGTTAAACTTATTTGCTGAGGACCAGAGGTTTGATACCAATTGTTAGAAACACTGAGAGGGGGGGTGAATCAGTGTTTGTCTATTAATTAATTTTCAGCAACTTAAACATAAATCAAACATACATAGAATGAAGCTTAACATAAGAACACATAACACATGATATGATTATAGGGAAACCTTCATCAGAGGAAAACCTCGGTGGGAATAAGTACCCACAAATATTGTACTAGGTATAATGAACCTGTTAAAGTTCATTTGCCCTATTAGAAGCAGTCTTTACAATTTGAGTACAATGACTTGGTTAAAGGTCTGACCCTATTAGGAGTCTTTTACAAAACCCTGTTAAAGGTATATGGCTCACTACCCAATAGGATGAAGGCTACAACCTTCTGAAAGATGATATGCACTATATCAAAATGAACTGCTGTGATGACACTATTGTCTGATCAGTTCCATATATGCGTGAATGCTCTTACTCTCTTAAAGAGCTATATCATATACTGACTTCATTATACTATCCCTCTATATCTTCCTCTTAAATAATAATCAACACTTGTAACATAACTTACATTACATACTTATATGTTTATATCCAAATAGGCGCGACCCAAAACAAAACACTAGTCGACCCTAAAACAAAATATACAATGCTTCCGAACAAGTCAGCTCAAGCGTGTTTACTAAAATGTTAATTAGATCATTACAAACATAGAACAAAAGGTTCTTAGACATTACATTACAAAATAACTCACGCTAATCAAAATAGTAGTCAGCTTCCATGCTCTGTCTTCTGGACTGCTGGTCTACTGATCTGCCTGTAACTTTACCATACTATTGTTCTGTACTATGTGTGTCTAGATGTAGCATGTACATGTGTCATACAACATATATATAAACATACATAGTCTGACTTGATCTCTTGCACGTGCGCTGATGTGCTGATTGCTGAGTATCTCTGTCTGCCCTATTTTCATACTTAGCCATTTTGTCTTTCATGACAGAAACTAAACATGACTTTGTTGCCATGATGACAACACAAAAATGAGTCATGCATCCTCAGGAAGTCAACTTGCCAACATATGATTCTACTCATCGGTAATTCTCATCGATTTTCTTTCTCAGGCATGCTTGTGACTTAACTTTTGGTTATCTCTATTCATCGGGTTCCACTAGCCGTTGGTGTTTGTAGTCACTTAGTGAATTCTTGTCTTTTATGCATTATTTAAAGCATAATATTTATCTCTCTGATTAGTCTTTGACACTTTTATTATAACCAATTAGATTATATCAAGTTGACATCAATGACAATACAATCCATTAACTAATTTAATGTCTTGCATTATCTTTTTACATTTTGGTGATCAACTTAACATCTTAAAACATTCAATCAGTTACATGTCATCAATCTCTCCCTTTGGCATTTATGGAAACAAACTATATTATCACACTATATTATTATTAATACAATATGAAATATAACATTTTCATCAATCTTTCCTATTGCAACTATTACAAATGTCTAGCTTTCGGTAAACTCAAAATAAATTTGATTTGTTTCTTGCAAAGTGGGTTTCTTTAATCTTCAATCCCTTCATTGGATAGATGTAGCATCTTCTGTCTCTGTTCTAATATGTGATCTACCTTGACTGTTCCTCTTCTTGATAATTTATTTTTCTTTGATAGAAATCTCTCCCTTCGTATGAACTCTCTCCCTTTGTTACTTCTCTCCCTTAGATGGATATTTCATATTTAATCAATCTCTTTCCCTTTGAATATTGATTATCTCTTCCTTTTGATTCTTAGGAACTTCTCTTCATGGATTATGATATAATCTTTTCCTGATAATGAGAGCATCTCTCCCTTGTGATTCTTGATATCTCTCCCTTATGATAATGAGATAATATAATAATGAGATAATCTCTCCCTTTGACAACAATGCCAAACAAGTTTCTTCTATATCATCTTTTATCCCTTTATATAATATATTCCTTGAATTTCCCTATCCATTAGTAATACAATGTCTTTTGTGTTCGGTGCATATTTGTACCTTGCTATGTACAGATGTATCTATTGCTATTCATCTTGGTGTTTGCATCAACATGAATTATCTTTTGATTATGTGTAGTTTGATGCAGCCTCCTAGTCAGCTTACTGACTGATAGACAACGGTTAGACCCCTAGTCTCTGTCTCAGGTACTCAAATGTATCTTTCAGTAATGGCTTGGTGAATATATTGGCTAATTGTTCCTTTGATTGAACATATTCTAGTGTCACCTACTTTGCTTTCACTTGTTCTCTTAGATAGTGATACTTGATAGAAATATGCTTAGTCTTCGCATGCATGACTGGATTCTTAGAAATGTTAATTGTACTGGTATTATCACAATAGATAATTATTGGTTCAAGAATCTTCATATTCATACCTTCCAGAAACTGTTTGATCCGTGCAATATTGGAGCAATTTGCAACAGCAACCACATACTCTTCTTCTATAGTAGACTGAGAGATGCATCCTTGCTTCTTGCCGATCCATGTGACAAGTCTATCACCCATGAAGAATTCTCCTCCAGTTGTTCTCTTTTGGTCATCAATGTTTCTAGCCCAATCAACATCTGTATAGACTTGTAGCTTAAAGTTTCCTTCTCTTTTATACCATAAGCCATATTCCTTGGTGTTCTTCAAATATCTCAAAATTCTCTTGACAACAGTCATATGTGATTCTTTGGGATTTGCAGAGAATCTTGCAACTATTCCAACTGCATGTGCTATATCTGGTCTGGTATGAACAACATACATTAGTTTTACAATCATTGATCTATACAAGGTCTGATTTACCTCATTTTATTTTTCTTCTTTTTTAAGCTTACATATGGTAGCCATAGGTGTTCCAATTGGTTTGGAATCTTCCATCTTGAATATCTTCAACACTTCCTTGATGTATTTGGACTGAGTGATATATATGTCTGCATCTTGTTGAAGAATCTGTAGACCAAGAAATAATTTGATCTCCCCAAACATAGAAATTTCAAACTCTTTGCTCATTTCATTAGCAAAGGATTTGCATAACATTTCATTTCCCCCAAAAATGATATCATCAACAAAAATTTCAGCAATCTGAATATTACCATCGATATTTTCTTTTAAGTACAGATTGTTATTTTTGTTAGTTCTTGCAAATTTAATGCTAATGAGATAGGAGTGAAGTCTTTCATACCAGGTTCTAGGTTCTTGTTTCAATCCATACAAGGCTTTATGTAGTCTACATACCATGTTTCTCTTATCTGGATCAACAAACCCTTCCGGTTGTTCAATGTATACCTCTTCTTTTAGTATTCCATTTAGGAATACAAATTTGACATCCATCTGGTATACCTTGAATCTTTTGAGTGCATCATAAGAAAGTAAGATTCTAACTCCTTCTAGTCTAGCAATGGCTGCAAAGGTTTCTCCATAATCAATACCTTCTTCTTGTGCATACCCCTTGCATACTAACCTTGCTTTGTTTCTTGTGACCTCTCCATT
>MU224951.1:2662257-2685061 GCA_018584345.1 Thuja plicata
AAACAGGATGGATGAGGCAATGGGCCTCATTGCCATGAATATTTCAGATGGGTTGTTGTTCCACCTGGATGGTCTAACTACACCCAGGGATATGTGGGACAAGTTCTCCACCTTGTTTGGCACCATGAATCAGTTCAGGATTCTCCAGATAGATGCAGAGTTCACCTCCTTGGCACCTAACTCATTAACCAGCATTGAGGACTTCCTGATGAAGTTCAAGTCTCTTCGATCTATTTTATAGGTTGCTAGAAAGACAAAGTCAGATGATGAGTGTATCTTCTTGATACTCTCCAAGCTTCGTGGTCCTTATCAGATTTTCACTTCTACCTTCTACTCCACTATGGATGCACTGGGTGCATGACATGTTATGCCCTCTTTTGAGATCTTCTATGACAGGTTAACTCATGAGCAGTCTAAGCTTAGTCAGATGGATTCTCTTATAGGTTCACAGTCACAGGCATTACTTGCCAAGTCATCTTAGGATACACAGAAGCTGAAGCCAAAGTAGATATCTGATTCCTCTTCTCAGCACTCTACTGGCCCACCATCTTCTTCTAAGAAGGAGAAATAGAAGTCTCAGAACCCCACTTGTTCATATTGTCAGAAGGGGCCCAATGATGAGTCCCAGTGTTTTCAGAAGAGATTCGATGGCTATGAGAAACAGATTGCAGATTTGCAAGCTCTCCTTCAGAAGAGCACTATTTCCTCTCCATCCTCTTCCACCTCACAGGGGCCCACTTTTCAGTCTTCTGCCTCTTCTTCGACATTTGGACAGGGTCATGCATTATGGGTATCTGTTGCATCCCCTTCACAGGTCCCTTGGATACTGGATTCAGGTGCTTCTCACCATATGGCATCTTCTCAGGATTCGTTCTCTTCTTTTGAGGCTTCTCCTATTCCTCATATTCTCATGGGGAATAACACTGTACAAACAGTCTGCAGGAAAGGTTTGGTCAGCATTCAGGATGGCACATTCAATGATGTATTGTATGTTCCATCTCTCTCTGCAAACCTTCTCTCGATTTATTAGAATACTCGCAGTGGGTCAGAGAAGATAGTTGAGTTCATGGCCGATTCAGCCTTCATTAGGGATAGTGTGACAGTAGGCATTATTGCTACAGGGATAGTTGATCATTCCACCCGTCTCTACACCTTCTCTCACTTTGGTCCACCATCTCCATTGTTGGAGCACAGCTCTCCCCTTTCGAGAGAGCATCATGAGGTGCAGTCAGGTCGCTTGAACCTTTGTGTTGTTCCCGAGACCATTGTTGTGACTGCCACACCTCATCCCGAGGAGTACTTTTCTCTTCAACAGGATTCATCTTCAGCACTACTTGACCCTTCAGCTCCATTCATTGAGCCACCAGGTGCAATTGTTGAGGACTCTCTAGAGGACACTCATCTCCTCTTTGCTGACAGTGTCAACACACCTATCATACCTCTTACATTGGGAATTCCCTTTCAGGATCCTCGTGTCTACTCCTTTGAGCATCAGCTCGGCCTTCTAGTGACACCTCATCTTTCGAGGTCACCTCTTCAGTTCCCACTTCCTTTCACTCCTTTGTATTGGAGTCATGGTGGTTTGTTCATTGATTTAGGGGTTCTTTCATTTCAGGGGGGCTTTGGAGCCTCGACCCTCTCTCACGGGGGGGTTGGCAGCATGCATTGTACTACTGGCTTTGAGAGAGTCTCTTGAAGTCATTCTTTTTGTCTTTTCTTGCTTTTACATCTCTTTTTGGGGTAGGGTTTTTCCCACTGGGTTTTCTCTATTTTCCCGGTTTACAGAGATTTCTTTGTTGTTGGGTACCTGATCAGGCCTTGTTGCTGGGACCCATTTCCTAATTTCTTAGCTGTGCTAGGTTAGCTTACCTCCTGAGCTTCGCTTAAGGGGGGGTGTTAGAGTAATAAGTTAGTTTACTTACTCTTTTTTTCTTAAGCTAACTCTTAGGTGCATATAATTAATACTTTATATTAATTATATTACGCAACCTAGCATTTCTATTTTAGGGTTTGTTCACCTTTATAGGTTGAACTTTGTAATATTTTTTCATACTTAGAGAATTATATCATGACTCTTCTTTTGAGCATCTCTGAGTTCTGCTTTTTCATTTTTGTGCTTCTACTTTGTATCAGGTCATTTGCATGCAGGTGTATTCGAATTCTGTGGATTTGCATGTTTCTCAAATCCTAAAATATTCTCTTCATTGAGCTTTTTGATCATATTCCCTAAGTCACTTGTAGAACAATCTTTCAAATCTTTTCTTTGTTTCTTGATAAGCATTTGTGAGCCATCAACTTTGAGTCTAAGTTCTTCATTTTCTTTTTTAGATCTATCAAGATCTTCAAGAGCTGCTTCAAGATTCTTTTTCAAATGTTTTGCTTCTGCTGAGTCCATGATCTCCTCAAGTGGTTAAAATTTTTTGCTGAGGACCAGAGCTTTGATACCAATTGTTAGAAACACTGAGAGGGGGGGTGAATTAGTGTTTGTCTATTAATTAATTTTCAGCAACTTAAACATAAATCAAACATACATAGAATGAAGCTTAACATAAGAACTCATAACACATGATATGATTATAGGGAAACCTTGATCAGAGGAAAACCCCGGTGGAATTAGTACCCACAAATATTGTACTAGGTAAAATGAACCTGTTAAAGTTCATTTGCCTTGTTAGAAGCAGTCTTTACAATTTGAGTACAATGACTTGGTTAAAGGTCTGACCCTATTAGGAGTCTTTTACAAAACCCTATTAAAGGTATATGGATCACTTCCCAATAGGATGAAGGCTACAACCTTCTGAAAGATGATATGCACTATATCAAAATGAACTGCTGTGATGACACTGTTGTCTGATCAGTTCCATGTATGTGTGAATGCTCTTACTCTCTTAAAGAGCTATATCATATACTAACTTCATTATACTATCCCTCTGTATCTTCCTCTTAAATAATAATCAATGCTTGTAACATAACTTTACATTACATACTTATATGTTTATATCCAAATAGGTGCGACCCAAAACAAAACACTAGTCGACCCTAAAACAAAATATACAATGCTTCCGAACAAGTTAGCTCAAGCGTGTTTACTAAAATTTTAATTAGATCATTACAAACATAGAACCAAAGGTGCTTAGACATTACATTACAAAATAACTCACGCTGATCAAAATAGTAGTCGGCTTCCATGCTCTGTCTTCTGGACTGCTGGTCTACTGATCTGCCTGTAAATTTACCGTATTGTTGTTCCGTACTATGTGTGTCTAGATGTAGCATGTAAATGTGTCATACAGCATATATCTAAACACACATATGCTGACTTGATCTCTCACACGTGCGCTGATGTGCTGATTGCTGAGTATCTCTATCTGCCCTGTTTTCATACTTAGCCATTTTGTCTTTCATGACAGAAACTAAACATGACTTTGTTACCATGATGACAACACAAAAATGAGTCATGCATCCTCAGGAAGTCAACTTGCCAACATATGATTCTACTCATCGGTAATTCTCATCGAGTTTCTTTCTCAGGCATGCTTGTGACTTAACTTTTGGTTATCTCTATTCATCGGGTTCCACTAGCCGTTGGTGTTTGTAGTCACTTAGTGAATTCTTGTCTTTTATGCATTATTGAAAGCATAATATTTATCTTAGCTTAAATTTTCCTTCTCTTTTATACCATAAGCCATAGTCCTTGGTGTTCTTCAAATATCTCAGAATTCTCTTGACAACAGTCATATGTGATTCTTTGGGTTTTGCAGAGAATCTTGCAACTATTCCAACTGCATGTGCTATATCTAGTCTGGTATGAACAACATACATTAGTTTTACAATCATTGATCTATACAAGGTCTGACTTACCTCATTTTATTTTTCTTCTTTTTTAAGCTTACATATGGTAGCCATAGGTGTTCCAATTGGTTTGGAATCTTCCATCTTGAATATCGTCAACACTTCCTTGATGTATTTGGACTGAGTGATATATATGTCTGCATCTTGTTGAAGAATCTGTAGACCAAGAAATAATTTGATCTTCCCAAACATAGACATTTCAAACTCTTTGCTCATTTCATTAGCAAAGGATTTGCATAACATTTCTTTTCCCCCAAAAATGATATCATCAACAAAAATTTCAGCAATCAGAATATTACCATCGATATTTTCTTTTAAGTACAGATTGCTATTTTTGTTAGTTCTTGCAAATTTAATGCTAATGAGATAGGATTGAAGTCTTTCATACCAGGCTCTAGGTTCTTGTTTCAATCCATACAAGGCTTTATGTAGTCTACATACCATGTTTCTCTTATCTGGATAAACAAACCCTTCTGGTTGTTCAATGTATACCTCTTCTTTTAGTATTCCATTTAGGAATACAGATTTGACATCCATATGGTATACCTTGAATCTTTTGAGTGCATCAAAAGAAAGTAAGATTCTAACTCCTTCTAGTCTAGCAATGGCTGCAAAGGTTTCTCCATAATCAATACCTTCTTCTTGTGCATACCCCTTGCATACTAACCTTGCTTTGTTTCTTGTGACCTCTCCATTCTCATTCAGCTTGTTTCTGAATATCCATTTGGTACCGATGACATTCTTGTCATTTGGTCTCAGTAATAGCGTCCATGTACTATTCTTCTCATTTTTTTCTATTTCTTCATTCATAGCACTGATCCATTCTTCATTCTCAAGAGAAATATTTATAGATTTAGGCTCAAAATCACAAAGTAAACATCTAGTATTTAGTGACTTACTTCTTGTTCTCATTCTAGCCTTCTTGTCTCTTATGATTTGATTTTGTGGATGATGTCTTCTGACATACCTGGAAATTTTTGGTTTAGCTCCATGTTCATCATTTTGATCATCTTCTTGACCTTCTTTCTAATATCCATCGCTTAGAACATCATCTTGAGGATTTTCCTGATTTTTTGTAATTGCAGCCTAATGCTCGGGTGTAATTTCCCGTTGGTTGGGAGAGATACACTGTTGCTTGGGTAGAGTGTTAGGTTTTGTATAAACAAACATATTGTATTCCTTTGGTTCTCTTCTACTTTCCTTATCATTCTTTTCTGCAAATTCATCCATTTTCAAATTTTTACTTTCAATGATCTATTGTTAGATGACTTGTTAAGACATTTATAAGCCTTTCTTTTGGTTGAATACCCTAGAAAGATACCTTCTTCACTTTTGGAGTCAAGTTTCGCATTTCTATCATCTTTCAAAATATAACATTGACTACCAAAGATTCTAAAGTAACTTACATTGGGTGTATGACCATACCAAAGCTCATAGGGTGTCTTCTTTGTGTCCTTCTTCAATTGTACTCTGTTTAATGTGTAGACAACATTACTAAAATCTTCCCTCCACAAAGTTTGAGTGATGATTTTCTCAATCATCAGTGTTCTTGCATAGTCAACAATTGATCTGTTTCTCCTTTCAATAATTCCATTTTACTATGGTGTTATTGGTGTAGAAACCTATCTTTTAATTCCATGCTCATTGCAATAGTTAGTGAATTCATCTGAAATAAATTCCCCTCCTCTATCTGACCTTAAGAATTTCAATTTATTTTTACTTTGTTTTTCTTCCATAGCCTTATACCATTTAAACATCTTGAATGCTTCTGATTTATCTTTCAAGAACATAATTGCCATCATTCTAGAATAATCATCAACAAAGAGAATAAAATACCTATCTCCATAGTAACTCTTTGTCCTTATGGGTCCACATAGATCAGTATGGAATAATTCTATAATTGCATTAGATGTATGGGTTTTACTCTTGAAACTAGACTTTGTCATCTTACCTTTTTGACAATTCTTACGCATGATATGCTCGGGCCTAGTCATGCTTGGTAATCCTCTAACATTTCTTTTATTGCTTATCTTTATCATGTTGTCAAAATTCACATCACACAATATTTTGTACCAAAACCATATGTCTTCATTTCTAGTCATTAAACAAGTGGTGTTAATGTCATCAAGATAGAAAAGGTTACCTTTTGTCTACCCACTAGTTTCGATCAACCTTCCTGATTCATTGAAGATCTTTGCCTTCTTATTCTCAAATGCTACTATGTGACATGTATTGTTCAGTTGTGAAATACTTAACATATTGTAATTCACTCCTTTTACCCTATAAGAATTTTCACATTTGATCAAGTTATTCAACATTATAGTTCCTTTACCTTCAACTGGAAAAGGTGTATCATTTCCCATTCTTACTAAGCCACCACTATAGTATTCAAAAGTCTCAAACTTTTGTTTATCACCGGTCATATGGTGAGTGCAACCACTATCTATGATCCAGACATAATTCTTACTAACCTTAGATATGAGTGCATTTTCTACATACCTTTCTTCTTCTTCATCTGAATCATCCTTCATGGCTACAAATACCCTCAATGTCTTCTTCTAATTCGGTGTTAGTTTCATCAGCTCTATTCTCAGCTAGGTAACAAGCTTTCTTCCCTTTGTCCTTGTAGTCTAAGGAATCTCTTTTGTCAGATTGTCAGTTGCTTCGGTAATCTGTGTTATCACCTCTATCAAACTTCTTCTCATATAATCTCTCATTAATTTGTCATCTTTTCTTCTATTTAGACATCTTGCAGCGAAGTGTCCAACCTCTTTACAATTGAAACATACATGTGGTAATTTACCTTTGTATCTACGTTTGCCTCTCTGCAATCTTCTTGCCATTAGTGCTTCAATCTCATCAAGTCCTTGATCCTCATTATCACATTCACTATCACTTCTAATAGCATGTCTATGACTTGAATTACTTATTTTCAAAGAAGATTTGATTGCAGATTCTATAGATGGTAAGACATTATTATCAAATTTATTCATCTCAAATGAAATTAGTCTACCAATTAGACTATCTAGAGTAGCTATATTGTTTGCAACTTCTCTCATTTCTTGAATAGAAGAAACTCTAATAGAATATACAGGTAGTAAGGTTCTTAAGATTTTACTTACCAATGTCTCCTCTTCAAGTACACTTGCAACTCCTTAGGTAGAATTGAATACCTCTTTGATTCTACAGCTATACTGAGTGCTATTCTCTCCTTCTTTCATTCTTACCTCATCAAACCTCCCTCTTAGACTTTCTTCCTTGGCTCTTAGTAAATTAGCATCTCCTCCATGTAGCAGCTTCAACATATCCCACATTTGATTTGCAGAGGTGTAGGTTTTGACATCTTCAAACTTAGCATCGAAGAGTGATGAGGCAAGTTATATCATCATGCAATTATGCTCATGCTTTTCTCTCAATTGCTCAAGAGTGTGAGGTCCTATAGGAAACACATATTTAGTATCAAGGTGTTGAGTAACATCATTACCAATACCTAATAGGTGGAGTCTTATTCTACTTTTCCATGATGCAAAGTTGTCTTTATTCAACTTGGGCACATCTCGTCTATTCATCTTGTGATTTTTTTCTTAAGCTGTTAAAATCCCTTTCTAAGTACACAAGCTCTGATACTAATTTTTAGTAATAACTTAGAGGGAAGAGTGAATTAGTGGCCTCAAAAATATTCCAATTAATCAACCCAAAAAAATTAGTACCACAATATTAAGCCTCTATTTATCTTCAGTCCTATAAGATGAATGCCTTCAAACATACTTATTAAATAACTACTTCTCTGAGTGCTTTGTTAAACCTTATTCTTTATGTTTACCAAATAGTAGTCTTTCAATTTACCGAAAAATAGTAAATTACTTAGAGTATACCGATCAATCAATATTAGCTATGTGTAATGAAAAACAATAAAGTAATGACTCATAAACACATTAAAACATGATTTTTTAATGTGGAAACCCTGTTAAGGGAAAAACCACTTGGGAGCGGTAACCCAAAATTTTCACTCTTCTAAAGTGAGCTCAGTGAAGAGCCAACCCTGTTGAAGGTTACAAACACACTGTTAGGTGTGACCTTGTTAGAGGATTCAAAAGATTAGTTTGTCACATGATATCGAGCACTTCTATGCTACCTTCCTTGTCCAAACTCTTCTAGTTTTTCAAATGGTATCTTCATGATCAAAATTTTTGATACTCCTTGGGATCTATCTCAATATAGAAAGGATCTTTAAATCCTACTTGGTTAAGAGACTTTCTAAATCAATGGTTAAACTAAAATAGTATGATCTATTCACATATACAACTTATACTTGCATATTTTCAGATCTATTGTTAGCTCATCTTAGCTTTTTGATCAATGTATCCTTTTATTACCTTTGCTCCACTTTTGTTCTGCTCAATGATGCTATGCTTTGTTGCTCGGTGTCTACAGAAAGCTTTATCTCTTTCCTCAGCTTGATTGATAAGGACTCTATGAATTTATTTTTCATCAGCTTCTCTCTAGTATCCTCTTTTTCATTCATTCCCCTTAATTCATAATGAATTAATTTGTCTCTTTATAGACATGATATCACCATTTCTAGGTTTTTTTTTTCTTGATCTTGGCGTGATCCGCAATCTTAGCCAATCTGATTTAAATCAAAAATCCTATTTTATCTCATAGAAATATTCTTGCCAATTGGACAAAACAAATTTAAATCCTTTACTTATCTCTGGCTTTATCTTGTCGATTAAAATAATGATAACTACTATTTAAGTCTATATTTAGCTCTGCCAGTTAGATATTTTGTCATTTATATACTCCAGTTAGCTTCGGTGTTTTAACTCTTTGATAACTTCAGTCAACACTCCATTTCTCCTCGCGCTTCTCCGTTGGGGTTGTCTATTCATCATGGTTGTCTATCCTTTGGGATTGTCTGTCCATTAGGTTACACTGTGATTCTGGCCATCGGGTATGCTTGTGAATCTTCTTGTCGACAATGCTCATCAGGTTTCTTGCTCAAGAATCACTATGACTTAACTTTTGGTTATCTCTATCCGTCTGGTTCCACTAGCCATAGGTGTTTGTAGTCACTTAGTGAATGCTTGTATTTTATGCATTACTGAAAGCATAATCTTTATCTCTCTGATTCTCTGAAGTCTTTGACACTTTGATTATAACCAATTAGATTATATCAAGTTGACATCAGTGACAATACAATCCATTAACTGATTTAATGTCTTGCATTATCTTTCTACATTTCAGTGATCATCATAACATCTTCAAACATTCAATCAGTTACATGTCATCAGTTTATGTGTATCGGTGTTGGTACTGAACACACTTGTTATGTTTCTTTACCTTTATCATAAATTATCATTACGTTTATTTAGATTGTGTAGTATCAAGATGTAACATGACTAAGATTATTATTATTATTATTATAGGTTATATCAACACTATAGAAAATATTAACACAATGATGTCTAGGATGATGTTCGTTAGAGTTGCTAAGGGTTCCTCATGGATAACATGTCTAGTGAGTTGTCATGTCATGGAAATAAATATCACCACTAATTATAATGGTGCATAATGTTTTCACTTTCTCGGGGGTTGCTAGGACCTCAGAGGTCTCATGATGCCATTTGGAAGGGAGGAGAGCAGTCCTTTTGTTATTATTTTTGCAATGGGATACATCTAGAGATAATCACACATCTATATAGGAAATTTTTTTTGAATGACATTACTTGGTATTCGGTTAAGAGGTTTATTAAGTAATTATAGAGAAAAACTTCTTTAATGGGACTGTAACCATTTGTGATCTATCTAATGGATTCCTTGAAAATACTTGGTAACTTGTCCTTACAGAGCTAAAGTAATATTATCATGACTTTTACACTTCTTTCCTCTATCAAATTTTGATGTAACTACACATTTATGTATCTATCTAATATTTTGAGGGAATAAGCTTCATGATAATGTACCTAACTTTTGATGGACCTTATATTATGCACCTAGTTTTGTAGCTCTGTAAGTAGGCTCAAGTGTTTGGAATAAGAGCTCAACATATGAACATGAAGAGGGACTCAGGTATGCAAGTGAAAGCCATGTTTTTGTTTATATTTATTATTTAAACATTGTAATAAATATTGTTGTTCTAAGTAGATTTATTGTCAGTTCATATTTTTAGATTATAAAAAAACATTGTGCATATTAGCTTGTGTTGAGTAGATTAGACAAGTTGTGTGATTTCCAATATAGTGTTTCTATTTTTGGGCATTACATCTAGTATCAGAGCCCATGTTCATACACTGGGATATATGTGTTATGCTCCCATTGTGTTTGATGTGTAGTTGTGCTACGTTACAATGATTTTCTCTCCTTTCTTATATGCCTTAGCCTGGCGATAGATGGTTGAGGTTACCAACCCTATTTTTTAGTTTGTTGAGGAGCTTACATCCTAGGCCTTTTCCTTTATCCACTCCATTGGAGATAAAGATGGATACTTTGACTTTATTTTTATTTCCTACTTGTGTTATGTCTTACTGTTGCAAGTAATTATTGTTTTGATATCATGTGTCCCTGGATGATTTATAAATTTATAAGTGCTTAATGAATGTAAGAGATAGACATTTGATAAATGGTTGATTATGATATTTTTTTTTAAAGAATAATTTTTGCATCTCTATTGTTGTAGATGGTGTGTTGTGAAGTAATCATGTTTCTGTGTACACTAGGTTGAAATGATAAATGCTTCCTTATAATAGTTAGAAAAAAATGTAATTATTTCTTAAAGGAGTGTGTGGATATTACCTTGTATGAATCGTAAAATTTGAATAATAGGCTTTGTTTAGTAATGGTTACTTGAACTGAGAATCAAAATATCTCATCTTCCTCTCCAATTGTTGTATATGTGATTAACAAAGATGCTTCTTAATGATAAAGACATTAGAAGTATGGTAAAAGTTGATGCATTGCATGTATATTGGATATATGAAGTTAGTGTAATTCTTTCATGTTCTTGTGAGTGAAAAATATGAATGCTTTTAAATTGATAGATTTTATAATTATGTTAGAGGAAATATGAATGATGAGTAATGTTGCCCAGTAAGAAAATTATTATGGTTGTTAAGGAGAATTTGTAATTATTAAGTGATGCTTATGATGCACAGTTTTGGGCAACAATGTAATTTGTTATAATAATGTATTCTTATTTGGAAAGTACTTCCTATGAATGTGAACATCCAGTACCAGTGCTATGTTGAGTGTTGTGTCTAACCAATACTTGCATTATGTTCCCCATGGGGTGGTGAGGATATGCGCCCAACCATGGAGGTTATGTTTTCATATGGGTATGTGAGAACCATACCATCATTTCATTTACATGTTTCCATCCTACTGAGTGCCAACCTACGGGTTATTGATAAGTCAGTATGTGAAGGGGTATAAATAGCATCACCTTTTTCTTAGATAGTTGTATGGTGTACGTGTAATGGCAGCGCAAAGTGACCTTATCTTCCACTTCTTGAGGAAAAAGGTAATCAATGCTTCCCCTTATGATGGACCCAAGTACATGGTTCATATGTGATTATCCTTTATTCTCATAGTTCTTGAGTGTGATGCCAATACCTGATGTGAGATTTTATGGATAGATATGACTTATGGATATACACATTTTTTGATGGTCTAGCATGTGGAGGGAGATTTTTTCCCATGTTGTGATGGATATCATATCCACACATGCTCTGACATGGTGCAAATAGGTGCAATGCCACACCCACTAGTGTTTCGACATAGTATGGATAACGATGTCATTTTGTTGATTGTAGCGAGCCAAGCTTGAGGAAATGATGCCATGTACAGAGTTACGTGAAGGTGCAGTATAGATATGTATGTTATGTTTTCCTACTTGATGCAGAGAGATTTGGAGACACTTGCATGTTTGTGGAGGGGTACACATGGATGCTCAGTTATTTAGGAGCGGTAGGAATATGGGTGGACCCTAGCCATGTATGCTATGCAGAGTGTGACCTGCACGTGCCTTCTCTGTGAGGAACACTACCATGCGACATACGACCAATATGTGCCCTCTCTGATTGGTATATTTTTATGCCAGGTGTGTTGACATGTTTATTCTGTGCCACTTGATGCGGGGTGTTGCCGAGGTGAATACCCCATGCCATGTGATAGTAGGCCAATGGGTCATCACATGATGGACTATTATGATAGTAAGACGCTATTCCCTCCTTCCTTGTTTGGTGGCTAGATATAGTCACATAGTGATGTAATGTGCAATTTGTGATGATTTTTATCTTTTTTTTTGTGGACCAACAATTTTCTTATGTTATTTATGATGGTTTAGCCACAAATTTTGAAACTTATTGCATGTAGCTCTTGTGGTTACGTTTGATTTATTGTTGGAATTGATAATTACTTTCTCTTATTTATGAGTTTTGGTGGCTAATCTAGTTATCCTTATTATTTTTGTTGGTCTTGTGTGGTAATGTGATTCCTCTCCAAGGATGTGTGAGAAGGACTTGCTAAGTGTATATGAGAAAGTAGAAGTAGGGAATCCTTAAGTATGGGGGTATGTGAGGTTGTTATGCAACTATGATCCACTACCTACCTTAGAGTGGTGACTCTCCCTTGGAGGATAAACACATTACAAAAACAAGGGATAGGTCATGTCGTCTTATATGGAAGGTCCCATCGTATGGTGTGTGGCCTAAAAACATCAAGCCACTGAGTGAGCTATGGATTATGGACTATGGATTGTGGATTTAGACGAGATCATTATGTTATACCCAGAGTGTTGATGCATATCTGCTCATGAGCCTTGTGTTGGCGTAAATGCATATATTCATTGTTACATGTTAGTGATAGAAATAGATCAATATGTTGGTTATGTGCGTATATCATCATGTATTATGATTTTTGATGTTAATTTTGATATACAATTTGTGAAATTTAGATTGTGTCATGAAAGAGTGTTCCTTGAAATGATTAAAGATCTTGAAAATAAGTGGCTTAATTATTTGCATTGCTTGAAAAGATGACAAAATGATAGTAATTTGAGTACTATTGCATGAATTGGTGTACTTTTTAAGTGAGAAATAGTGGAAAATAATGTATTTGGTTGATTATTTTATCCAACATATGAATTCTAAATGGAAATTTTGTGGAAAACTTAAGTATGATTTTATGTTGATGCTGAAAATGCATATTAATGGTAACTTTGTGAAGGGAAATAAATTTATTGCATGGATGGATAACCTCTTCATAATTAATTGATCTATATTGCTATCTATATTGAGGTGCATGGCTTTTGACTACTAATAAAGAAGGAAAAGTTTTCACTTGTGCTATTGTTCGATTGAGATTGAAATCACAATGGTTGGTAAGAAAATAAATTGATGTTGATAGATAGACATGTACTATGCTTAACCATCTCTGTGAGGATTATTCTATAATATTGCATGGATCCAAGGAACAATTATAACATTGGTATTGGTTTAGGATGTTTTAGGACTAATGTGTGACATGTTTCTACCTTAGCCATTGCGACTTCCAGGAGTAAGTCGAGTCCTTGGGGGGAGGATGTAGTGCCACTCCAACCCCATAATTGCAAGAAAGTAATATGGCCTATGACCCTGGATTGAAAGATAAACGAAGTAAGTATACTTGATACTAAATTCTTGTTAATGTCACCAAAAACATATGCTAGCATTAAGTGAAATATCATGAAGCTAGTTAATGCTCTTCGATGAGATTTTACTATTATTTGATATTCATATATGATAACGATGATATTCACATATTAGCTTGGATGGATTATGATTATATTGACGTTGATAGTAAATTATACTTGTGGTTTTAGTAATGGCAGTAGATGTGAAATAATTCCATAGTATTGCCTGAGTATGTCCTTTAGCATAGATGTTATGGTAGCCTCATGGCATTGTAGGTTAATTTCATGATGATGTTGATATTAGTCAGTAAACATAATAATTTATGGTACCAATGATGATTAATGATGTTAATACTAACCAATGACCCTTGAAGAGATTTAATGCTATAGCGGATGATTAGTGAGACTCAACATACTAGCCTTGATAAGGCTATGGTTGTTATCACCACCATAATTAAATGGTAAGTAATGTATATTGATGATCTCTCTTGATAGCCCTTGTTATTTAAATATTGTGGCTGGTGATTATTGTTAATAAATAATTACATGATATTGTTGAGGATGCCTTGAAATCATGGACATGCTTGTGATGATGATCTATGATGGGTGTGCCTGAGGTGGAACAAAGTTGTAGTCACTTGCTTGCGAGGTCCACATGATGTCTTGTTCCCCTTCTTTGCCTATTGTTGGTTGACACAATATATGTGTACGTTGCTTCGGCTATTGCAATAACTTGGGCAGATACCAGACATCAACTTCACCTGGCTTCATAGGTCTGAGCGTGCTTATTTCCCCAATGGTGGTTATTCAGAGATGTCACATTGGCCAATTTTCCCTAAGCCTAGCCTTGTTGTGCTAAATTAAGTGCAATTTGTCTTTGCAAAGACCCTTATTATATCAGGTTACAGTCTTATGGTAATGCCAATGACCCTAACCCTATGTGGATACCCATAAAGAGTATCTTTGTGTTTAGATGCATTTTGTAAGAATTTTATTTCTAATTATGAGTTTATGTTTAAATTAATGATGTTATAATTCAATAGTTAATTTTGATTAAATGAGTTTAAATAGATTATTATGACTTTGAATGACGAATTAATGTCTAGATATTGTTTGGGGCACTTGGGAGTAATTGGCATTGAAAAGCAAGTGATTGTTTATGAAATCTGCGATTTAATGATATATTGAATTTTATAGTGTAAATGATTATTAAATGTTTGAAAGAGATTAATTGATATTTTAAAAAGAGCTAAATATGTCATATATGTGCTCATTTTGATAGGCATTGTATTAAAAAACATAAATTGGACATTTGAGAATGCAGAATGTATCTTATTAATTAGTTATTTTAAATGTTTTCAAAAAACAAAGTGAAAGTCATTTTATAAAAGTGAAAAAAAGTTTATTTTTAAACTTAGTTTTATTTTTAGGATTTTTGAACTCTGTAAACCCTCCTACATTCAAAATTTGATTCTTTTGCTGGGAGAAATCTATTGAAAAAAATTTTGTGGGTAGGAGCTCAATGGATTAGTCTCCCTTAATTCTTCTTTTTGTCCAAAGGATTAAAGCTAAGATTGGGTATGTGAAAAGTTCTTCAATTTTGAAGTTTTACACAAGTTGAGGTAGAGTTTTGTTGATTTTTCTCTTTATACTCAATCTTGTCAATCCAAATCAGTTTTGTTTGTTTAGTAATAATATTTAGAATGTTTTTCATTCTTACACCGTTTGGTTTCATGTATTGTAGAATTAGTTTTGAATAAAATATCAAAAATGTGTCTTAGGTAGTGTTATGCTGCCTAAATTTTTAGAAATTATGGAAATGAGAATTTTATGTTAAAAGAGGGGTGTTGAGTAAATTTAGAACCAAAGGGTATCTTTAGATTTTTGAATTTCAAACTTTGAATTTTTAAGTATTTTTTAGCACCATTAATGGAGGATGCCATAATGCTGGTTTTTGCTTGAAAATCGATAAAAGTTGAAAAGTTGAAATTGAGTATTTTGATTTCATATTATTATGGATAATGATGGATATATATAATAGAATTTCTTATTTGAATAAATTTGAGTTTATTTTCAATTAGTTATGATCATTTGAATATTTAGATGAATTATGAATAGTGAAATCAAACATTTAAGTTGTCTTGTGTGTGTGTATTTGAAATCCAATAAAAGTTATTGATTGTGAAGTTGAGTGATATATTTGGAATGCCTATAATGATTTAATGGTTGATTCTATATTTAACCTTTACTGACATGGATGTTAAAGAGTTTATGCTTTGTGAATTTTAGCAAATTGAGAAGATGGAAAACTGTGTTTAATGAAACCTATTGTGAATGTAACTTTGTATTATTACCATGTGTATTTTGTGTCTTGTGTTCATGTGAAACAAGATGAGCCTTGGTTTTAGATGATAGGATCAATTGGTAAGTGGCCTCCAATGTGTCACCACGTTGAGTAATCACTTGGTTGGATTATTGGGAGTAATATGAAACTAGTAATGATACATAATGTGAAAGTGAATTACATGTGACTCATGTGTGCTCTCCTCATGCCTTAGAGCTTGCTGGGCTTAGAATGAGATGAAAAGATGAGACCTCCTATGAGAGTCAGACTATTGATCTTGGATTCCTTATCTTTATGGGAGGATTATCCATTTTGTGTGAGCTACTTGTGCTACACAATGACACTTTCCCCTTTATTTTCCCCTATCACCTAACCTCATTGTAGATTGAGTAGCACTCTTAGTATATTGCATTCCTAAGAGTAGATGATGGATATTTTCTTATTCATGAGATTGATGTGAGTGTTCTTGATTGGTGTGTGTGTAATCCTACTCCCAAGTGTATTCTTGTTTTTTGTGTTTGGGTCGTGTGTACATCTCCTAGCACGGTGGGGTGGGCCTATGGGTTCCACATGGTCGAGTGGAATTGCCAACTGCCATTGGGAACTAGAGTTTCTACATCAGCATTGACATTAGTTTTGGCATTGGGCTTCATTTTCTTACTCTCTTTCTCTCTTTTCACTTATCGTATTTGGATATGTTATATCATTCTTTTGTATGTACCTAAGGATGCATGTCCTATGAAATGTAATCTTGTGTAATTGATCTTCTATATGAAGGAAATATAAATGTATGTATCAAGGAGATGCTTAGTATTATTTTACATGTGTCGGTGTTGGTACCAAACGCACTTGTTATGTTTCTTTACCTTTATCATACATTATCATTACGTTTATTTAGATTGTGTAGTATCAAGATGTAACATGACTAAGATTATTATTATTATAGGTTATATCAACACTATAGAAAATATTAACACAATGATGTCTAGGATGATGTTTGTTAGAGTTGCTAAGGTTTCTTTTTGGATAACATGTCTAATGAGTTGTCATGTCATGGAATAAAGCTCACCACTGATCATAATGGCGCATAATGTTTTCAATTGCTCGGGGGTTGGCTAGGACCTCAGAGGCCTCATGATGCCATTTGGAAGGAAGGAGAGCAGTCCTTTGTTATTATTTTTCAATGGGATACATCTAGCGATAATCATACATCTATATAGGAATTTTTTTTTTGAATATCATTATCTGGTATTTGGTTAAGAGGTTTATCAAGTAATTAAAGAGCAAGTCTTCTTTAATGAGAATGTAACCATTTGCGATCTATCTAATGGATTCCTTGAAAAGACTTGGTAACTTGTCCTTATAGAATTAAATTAATATTTGTATACTCTTTTATCATGACTCTTACACTCCTTTCCTCTATCAAATTTTGATGTAACTACACATTTATTTATCTATCTAATATTTTGAGGAGGTAATAACCTTCATGATCATGTACCTAACTTTCGATGGACTTTATATTATCCATCTAGTTTTGTAGCTCTGTAAGAAAGCTCAAGTGTTTGGAATAAGAGCTCAACATGTGAACATGAAGAGGGACTCAGGTAAGCAAGTGCAAGACATTTTTTTGTTTATATTTATTATTTGAACATTGTAATAAACATTATTGTACTAAGTAGATGTGTTGTCAGTTCAGATTTTTAGATTATAAAAAAAATTGTGCATATTATCTTGTGTTGAGTAGATTAGATAGATTGTGTGATGTCCAATATTGTGTTTCTATTTTTGGGCATTACAGAGGAGGGCATTCATATTGACTGCCTTGGAGGTTGCAGAGCACCATGAATTGGTTGGTAGGTGATGTGATTGCATGGAAGTGACTGTATAGTCACAATAAGCAGTGTATTGTCTACCACAATTAAATATTAAAGGCTTGCCAGACAACAAATATTCTAATAGTAGGAGATTATTTTTTTATTTCATACGTTTGGTATGTATCAATTTAACTATTGGTCACATATGTTTATCTAGTTTTCAAATTGTTTATCAACCTAAATATTAAAAATGATGAGTATCATATTTCTATATTTCTAATAATTAGCATGAGATATGCAAACTAATTATCTTGCTGATAGATCACTGAGTGTAATATGAAATATTAATCCAAAAAAAATCTAATATAAATAATCAGGAAATTACATGAAAAAATATTTTGTAGCTATGAAATAAATTACCTACATGCAAGAAAAGAGCATGTGTCAAGCTAGTTACTACATTTCCCTCCTATTTTGGAACCAAACTTCAACTTGTTTGGGTCAACGGTTCAACCACCTAGCTAGGGCTTGTTTCTACATCCAAAAACATAAACATGGACAAAGAATTTATGTACTACTATCTAAAAGCTTAAACCCTTTTAGTTAAATACATCATAACTAGAAATTGGTAGGATAACACATCTAATAGAAATAGTGGGAAAATCAATGCACCCAACAAGAATTGGGAAGAATATCACAATAAATTATCTATAGGAATAAAATACTATCCACAATAAGATTTGGTAAAATTCCACATATCCATTTTTTTGGTAAACTAGTTCATATTTAACATATAGGCGTTTAACACCAGGTTCATACCTCAAGCACAAACCCATCATTTTTTGACTTATGGTTTCATTTACACCATTCCTATGCACTTCGCTAACAAAAAATATACTAATACTAAGTGCTTATTTTTCTATTTCATACACATGGTATGTTATCTATTTAACTATTGGTCATAGATATTCTCCAATTTGCAAATTGTGTCATCAACCTAAACATTAAAAATAAATTTTGATGATTGAGGTAAAGTTTCCATGTAATTTCCTTCTCAAGAATTTGAGAGATGAAATATTATTGAGGATAATAAGAAGGAAATTTTTAAGAATTCAAAATCAAGCTTATCAAAACTATTAAATGAAATCATAAACTTGATCAGAGATAAGAAACCCAATATTTTGTTGATTGAGGAAACTAAAATGTCTAAGGAGAAGGTTGAAAGTTTAAATTTTTTTAGAAATGGTTTTGTTAGTGGAGGGAGCTCTGAAGGTGTTTCTGGCAGCATTGCTACTATCTGGAATGGGGATCTGATTAAAGGAGAAGTTATTATCTAGGAAAATAACTTGGCATGTATTAGATTTTAGCATATTAAGGATGGATCAACTTGGATTCTTACAAATATCTACTCTCCTAATACTAAAAATGGTAGAATTTTTTTTTTGAAATAACGTTGAACAGGTCAAAAAAAAATTGTGAATGATTGTCAACTTATAATGGGAGATTTTAATACCCCTTTGAAGGAAGATGAAAAAAATGGTGGTAGTTAGCCAAATCTAGACAATAGACTTGATTTGATGAATTTCATCACTAGTCAAGCTCTGACAGACATTGATCTCCAGGGAGTTAAATACACCTGGACCAATAGAAGAGAAGGTGGTGAGATTATTCAGGTGAGACTTGATAGGGCCCTTATCTCTGATGATTGGTATCATAATTATTATTGTTCTCTGATTGATTTTTTAGAATGGGGTTAGACCACTATCCTCTTTCTTTCATTGTTGACCCGATCTCCAGGAGAAGGAATTTCCCCTTTAGATTTTAAAAAATGTGGACTATTCATCCTGATTTGTTTTATAGATTAAGAAAATGGTGGAAGATCAAGATTGAAGGTACTCATATGTAAAAATTAGCTAACAAACTCAGACATGTCAAGGATAACATCAGGAGCTGGAACAAAGATTCTTTCAGCAATGTTTTTTACTCTAAGGATGATATTTTGTTAGAATTAAAGGATATTCAGGAATCTATTAAAAAAGATGGCTATAAGAGTGTTACAAAGGAGAAAGAGAGTGAAGTCTTGATAAAATATCATGATATAGTTCATAAAGAAGAAACCTTCTGGAAACAAAGAGCTATAAATGTTTGGCTAAAAGAAGGGGACAAAAAATTTACATTTTTTCACATGACAACCATTAAGCATAAAGAAGCTAACATAATCTCTAAACTCAAGGTGAATGATAAAGTTGTGGAGAAGGGTGAGGATATATCTAAGGAGGCTAAGGATGTTTACTCTAGTCTTCTTACCTAGGACACCTCGGTGGATCAAAATAATCAACATAAAATTTTGGAGAGCATCCCTAAAATTCGCACTGAAGATGACAACCGATTTCTTAATGTCATCCCCTCTAATGAAGAAATGAGGAAGGTTATCTTTTCTTTTAAAGGCAAAAAATCCCTAGGACCAGATGGCTATCCAATGTTTTTGTTCCACAAGTACTGGTTCATTGTCAAAAAGGATGTCACGAATGTTGTCAAAGAATTTTTTGGTTCCAAGAGAATCTTAAAAGAAATCAATGGTACCTTCATTTCTCTTATCCCTAAAAAGGCTGGGATGATGCAATAGATCTCTGTAGGCCTATTAGTCTATGCAATTCCACCTATAAGATCATCTCTAAGGTTATTACCTCCAGAATCCTAGTTTTTCTCCCCAAGATAATTTCTCTACAACAAACTGGTTTTGTGCCAGGTAGACAGATCTTGGACTCGATAATAATTGATCATGAAAACATTCATTCTCTGGTAATGGCTAGGAAAGTGAGGTTCATTCTAAAAATTGACCTTTCCAAGGCCTATGATAGAGTTGACTAGGATTTTTTACAAAATACTTTCAAGGCTTTTGGCTTTAATCAAAATTGTATTAAGCTTTTGATGCAACTTGTTTCTTCAGCTACCTTTTCTGTGATGGTTAATGGGTCCCCTACTCCTTTCTTCAAATCTTCTAGGGGTCTTAGAAAAGGAGATCCCCTATCTCATGTATTGTTTGTCATTCTAGAAAAATGGTTGGGGAGATATATTTCTAAATTGGCCCAAAAAGGTGATCTTAAAGGACTTAGGCCTTCATCTACCAATCAGGTTTGTTCCCACCAACATTTTGTGGATGCTTCTATTTTCATGGATGAAACATCAATCTCTAAAGCTAGTAATTTAAAAAATTATCTTAATAAATATGGGAATGTCACTAGTAAAATTATTAATTACATCAAAAGCTCCCTTTATTTCATCAATATTCCTTATTACAAACAACAAAAAAATTAGTAGAATTTTGGGTTGTCAGATTGGTCAGCTTCCTGCCACTTACTTGGGTCTCCCCCTTGGTATCAATCCTCCTGAAGCTTTCTGGAGTTATATTATTGATAAGTTTCACCAGAAGCTCATTGGGTGGAAAGGTGCTCTTCTCAGCCAGGCTGGTAAAGTTCAATTTTTGAAATCCTTCCTTTAGAGTATACCTCTTTATGCTTTAAGCCTTTTCAGAATCGCTAATAAATATGCTGAAGCTATTAAGAAAATCCAAAGAAACTTTCTTTGGTCAAGAATTGAAAAGAAAAAGAGATTTACTTTTGTTTCTTGGGAAAAGGTGTATATTCCCAAATCCAAGGGGGGTCTTGGTCTTAGAAGAAGAATGTAATGCCCAATTTGACTGGACCTAAACACAACTAAATTTTTTTTTTTTGTTTTCTTTGAATGTTAGCAGAGACATAATAAATGGTTCTATCTATTCTTGGATAGAACCGAAATTCTGTATAATTCCCAGACAAAAAAAATGGGAAATTTTATACATTTCTGTATGAGTTTATATATTTTTCTCTGCAACAAGAAAGGGGTTCATTTACATGTTTCAAATGTAATGATGTAACAACACAGATCGGGTTTGCCCATATTAAAACCGTCATTTTCATATGGCAAGTTAATAGAGTTTTATTTAAATAAAAGATGTGTTAGCAGTCTTGCATTAATGTTCCTCTATATTGTTGAAATTTCGGGTTGCAAGTTAAAACCCCCGTTTTGTTTTCAGCAAGATTAAATTGTTTTATTAAAAAAAATTCCCAGACGGCAACAGCCGTAGGAAGGGAATGGATTTTTTTTTTGAATGTTTTTTTTTTATATTAAACCCCAGGCCGCGCGAAGGAACATGCGGTGGCTTAAGCCGCAGCAGTGACAATAGTCACTGCCGTGACTTTGTCACTACAGCAACTCGCAGGTAAGGGGGAGAGGAAAGGAAGGGCTTCGGCCCTAACATTAATCGCCGTTTGAATCATTATAATCTATTTTTTCAATTTTAGTATAATATATTATTATATTATATACTATACAATAATCATTGTATAATATATAATATAAATAATATTGTTTAATATTTGATTTCTATATTATTAATATAAAATGCAATGCTATATTATATAATATATTATTATTTATTATATACTTTACCTTATCACTGTATAGTATATAATATATAATATTATATTATATAACATTTCTATTTCATTTATAAAACAACAATTCTAAATAATATATATATATATATTTATATATATATATATATATAATATTTTTTTAAATTAGATTATTAGATTTAACAATAATAGGATAACAAATTTTTCTTTTAGATTTGATTAGTGATATACACTCATAATCATAGCATCTGATGAATTTAAGAAAAGAAAATACTAAATAGTGTAGTTTTCTGAGAAATATGATAATAGTAGAAGTTCTCCTTTATCATCATGTAATTAATCACTATACATATATAAGTTATTCTAAACATTTTAGAGAACTATTTACTGATCTAGTTAAACTTTCTGTATACAAGTAATTTTATTAATTATAATGCTGGAAAAATATAATTGATAATTAACCTTCAGTGAGAGTAAATTCAGTCTACTCTAAACAATTAACAAATTTCAGTCTATGTCAAAAACCAACATTATTTATGTAGAGAGTTGTCCTCATAATTCAGAATAATTATAAATTCAGAAAGCTTTAGAATATACAGTCCAATATTTCTAGCTCATATAAAGTTACAATTTTCTTTGTTGTGGGAAACTATATAGAAATAGAAAA
>MU224951.1:2704851-2719213 GCA_018584345.1 Thuja plicata
AAGCATTTGCAAAGGAGATGCAAATTGAATTTGAGATGTCTATGTTTGGTGAGATAAATTTTTTTGTTGGCTTACAAATATATCAGATGAAGAATGGTATCTATATTACTCAATCAAAATATGTCAAGGAGATACTAAAACTTGTGGAAATGGAAGATTCAAAAATAGTAAGTACACCCATGGCTACTGGACAAAATTTAACAAAAAATGATGATACAAAAGAAGTGAATCGAACCCTTTACAGGTCAATGATTGGAAAGATGCAATATGTTGTACACAGTAGACCTAATATTGCACTAGCTATTGGAATTGTTTCAAGATTTTCTTCCAATCCCGGGGAAACACATATTATAGCAGTAAATAGATTTATGAGATATTTGAAAGGAACATATGAATATGGTCTGTATTACAAAAAGAATGATAAGTATGAACTCAGAGTCTATACTAATTCTGATTGGGCTAGAAATTTGGATGATAGAAAAAGAACCACAGGTGGCGCATTTCTTTTAGGAAAAAGATTGGTTTCATGGAAAAGAAAGAAACATAATTGCACCTGATCACAATCTACAGCTGAAGCTGAGTATTTCGCAACAACAGTCAATTGTTCTAATATTGTGTGGTTGAAGATACTACTGAAAGGTATGAAAGAAGATATCACAGAACTAGTTGTTATATATTGTGATAACATGAGTGCCATTAATATTTATAAGAACCCTGTAATGCACTCTAAGAAAAAGCATATAGCTATCAAGTATCATTACTTGAGGGAGCTAGTTCAGAAGAAGGAAGTGAGACTGGAATATGTGAATACTAAGGAACAATTAGCAAACATATTTACAAAGGCACTACCCAAGGATACTCATGAGTATCTGCGAGGTAAATTAGGGGTGATTCCCCTAACTGAGGCTAATTAGTTTGGAATGGTACTGTTGCATCAAATGTTATATTTAGAATATTTGACACATTGATGCATAGGCAGCCACACTTTAGGATGCTGCCTAAAGTTGTGAAAGACAGACAAGGATAGAAAAGAGGATCAGTCATAAGCAAGATGACAGGAATAGCATGATATAGAGTTAGAATAGAAGAATCTACATGATGCAGATGTCAATGTCTTTGGCATTGTTGTCAAAGAGGGAGAATTTTACTGAAAGAGGGAGAAGTTTACTATACTTAGAGATAAAGGGAGAGTTTAATAAAAGAGGGAGTCTACAAATGAATAGAAACAAAAATATTTCAGTGTGATTATAGACACAGAAGGAGAAATGTTTTACAAGATGAGAATCAGAATCAAGATAAAGAAATTAATAAATATTTGCTCATATCAAGGAACACAGGCAAACTTTTTGGATTGTATGGTAACTATGGTTGGAAAATTATCATTTTAAAGTTTAGTGTTGCCATCAATGCCAAAGAGGGAGATTGTTGGAAAGCTACAATGGAAACAATTGTTGTTTTGTCATTGATGCCAAACCTTAACTGGTGAGACTATTTCTATCTGTTTGAGTACCATATCTATTGATTGATGAAGGCAAGGATAACAAGAAGACCAAGTGAAATGGTTGAGTTATGGGAAATCATAAGGGTATTTGATCAGTTGGTGCATTGGAAAAGTAATGTATTTTTTTATCTTTTGATGATAGTTTACTGAGAACAGTTTATGCCGAGCAAAGTCAGTAATGACTGAGTGCCAGTAAATTGCCGAGGAAACTAGTGATGACCAAGCGGAAGAACACAGTGTTGGCCAAGCAACTTTTAGTAATTGTTGAGATTTGAGATCTCTGGCTGACATAATTGATTTTATTGGGATATGTAAAGTTAATTGAGGATAAGAACGATTGGTACACACTATTTAAATGCATGGGTAACTGTAGTTAATGCATGGATCAAAGATTTAATTAGTGATTTCTTTGGAGAAGTAAATTAAATGTAAAGATGGAAAGATTCATTGGATATGACCTAACCTAAGATCTACGATCTTGATTAAGTGGAACAATATTTATCTAACCTAGATGAAGAGGTATAAGATAACCTCAAGGGGTTATTCATAAAGAGTGTGTAAGAAGTGTATGCAAGAGGATTGCATAGTTAATTGACTGATTGGCATGATCTAGTAGAGAAGGCTGAGTAGAGAAGTAGAGAGCTATGAGAGTGATTGCTTGACAGATTTCCAAGCAGATATAAATATTGAAATAGAATGGAGGCCACTCAGTGAATTGGCATTAGAGCTGAATTGGATCTGGATTTACAAAGTAAGTTATATGTATTAGATCACACCTTCTGATTACTTTCTAACCAGTGTATCATTCAAAATCCTTTAACCAGGTTGACCTAACAGTCATTGTACAACTCCTTTGAGCAAGGTGACATTCAGGTGGAATGTTCTAAGTCCTCTAACAAGGCCACTCCTGATAGGGTGATTAAATCCTTTAACCAGGTCACATTTAGCAATGTGTTTTGTAACCTTTAATAGGGTTGGGTCCTAACATAGCTCACTTCAGAAGAGTGAAAACTTGATAGGACGTTATTGGTGGTTTTTCCCAAATTGGGTTTCCACGTTACATATTGGTGTCAACTTGTGTGAATGTTTATGTTGTGTTTTATTGTTAAGTTTCTGCAAGCTGATTACATTTGAACAGTAAAACTACATATGTATGTTGTTGATTTATGCTATTACTACCAAGAAGATCTAAGTTGTTCAAAGTGGTATAAAGTTTGAGAATTGTACATCTAGACCTGAGGATAACTGATTCACCCCTCTCTCAGTTATTCTAAATTCATTCTAACATAAACACCCAACACAACTAACTCACATTGTACTCAAATGGTTATAGCCAAAATAGAAAATCCAACATGCCTGATATTTGGAAAGATTCAAAGTTCGTGTACTAGTAGATGACCAAAACACTTTAATATGGAAAACTAAAATTGAGTTGTCACCTAACCCAAAGCATATATATATATATCATCAAATCTTCTCCATTTACTTAATAATTTATCAGATAGATGGACATAACTAGAATTAAATACTCAACATAAAAACAAACATAAAAAATTATCCATGTATTAAATAATTGACAATATCCAATAAACCTAATTGCAACTGATTATAGGGAGGCCTAATTAAAGATTTTCCTAAAAAGAATCAATTAATTCAAACTACTATAAGGAAAATGGGCATAACTGTTACTCAATACAAAACATTTAAAAAATATTCTATTTAGAAAGATAATGTGTACCAGACCTACTAGTGAGTTTCTTGGGTGAATGAAAGAAATGCATCCATTGATGCCCTTTTCCAGAATATCTTTGATCACTTCTATGAAATCCTTCTGAGATGGGTATTCCAAATATACAATTTTAATAAAAATAAATAAAAAAATAAAAGTTAACACCTTAAAGAGACATTGGGTTTTAATTAGGAGAAGTTTGAAATCCTCCAAAGTGCACAAGTAGATCTAGTTTCTTTCTTTGAACGAGTAGATCCCACACTTTTTGTAGAAGTGGTGGTTTCAACCATTGATTTAGTTGGAGGTCTTGTATTTCTAAATCTTTATATAGAATCACTTTGGCATAAGGGAGATGACTATTAATGACATGGATCCCCACTGGGATGCTAATATTGTGGCTCACATTGCCTATCATGCTAGAAGGGATGTTGGGAAATTTGTAATGAAAAAATAATATTAATATGCCTTATACCTATGAATTTGGGATTCATGATAGCCTACAGTTAGAACATGACTACTCTCTTCATTGCAAACCTAAGCCTACATGACCCTTCTTCATAGTATACAAGCCAAAACATAGGAAAAATATGCAGACTTTGGGCTTTCTTAGATGAAAAAATGTAAATTGTAAATTATAATAGTACATAATTTTAATCAATTTTTTTCCCTTAAATTATTGCAGTGTCTTCTAGATCTTATCCAAGCCTATTTCTGGTTGAAATACTAAAAATGTGATGTCATATCTTTGCATAATGATCCAAATTGTTGTGCTAGGATTATGCACCTTATTTTCCACTTGATTTGCCTATTTTGGTAGGGGAATGGTTCTTAGGGTGCCCATATCCTATTCGATGGTTCTTGGGGCACCATTGATCCACTAACTCTGGCACAATATTAAATAATTTGGTGTTTAGTTATTGGTACTTATTCCTCAATCCCAGTGTCTCAATATGAATTTTGGAGGTCAACATAATTTATGAAACAACATGAAATCCTTATATAAGTGAATTATTTAAATTTATTTTTACATTAAGAACACATCTCATATCAACATTATCATTCAAAAACACATCAAGTTCTCAAGGTGACATTTCATTCCATCATATCTGTTAAATTTTGTGATCAAATTGTATGACTTTTAATTTTCTTTATTTTGTATATTAACTAACATATATCTTTTCTTCTTTTCAGGAATGCAGCGAATAAAATAATTTGAAAATAAAAAATTATATTTCACTTTAATGATGCACAATGAGAATGTGGAAGTATTATAAAACAAATTTTGATAGATGTATTTCCAAATTTACTTGTTGATTGAATAAGAGAAGACTTGCATTCAAAAATGTTGTATATACTTGCCTTTGATCAATCAGCAAATGATTATTTATATGAGAGCCATGTCACTATAGAGTCATGTCTCTTTGAGGAGACATGGATCTATAATGCCATGTCTCTTCATTAACAACCGATGCAACTCAGTACATATGAACAGTCACCAATAAACAATGCCAGATCCAATAACATCGATCCATCTCAATAACTAATCGGGTTCTTAATATCACCGAGTGTTATGATTATCGAGTGCATTATCAGGTGTTTATGATTTCATCTGGTGTTAGACATATTGGTAATTATCAAGGCATGAGTATAATATGAATTTTTTTTATACTTATGAATGTTCACATGTGATATTTATTTGATCAGAATATTAATATTATGAGGAAAGATAATAATTTCAGAATATGAATAAATAAATATATGTGTATATATGAGTAGTTATATATATATATATATATATATATATGTATGTATATATTATAATTGATCTATTATTATAATATTAGTATCTACTGTATTTTATCTAATCTAAGCTACAAACATCAACAATATCCCTCAATTCTTCTTCAAATCTAAGCACTGCAGAGTAGAAAGTTACAACATTCTTCATGCAAGAATGTAGTTATGATTTATCTCCTTTATGCATTTCCATATTATTGTTAATAAACATTGCATAAAGTGGAACAAAAATAGCATCTAGTTCCCATTTGAACTAGGATTCTATAACTGTAATTCTCAGTGTGATGCATTAAACATTGTTAAGGGCATTTCCAAGTATGAATTCTCTACATTTGACTAGATGACAAAGAATTTTGATAGAAAAAAATATGTTTGGAACAACTTGCAATTAGGCCTATCCTACCATCATGTACTCCAATTAGAATATTTCTAGGCAGATTGCTTTGATGATTATGAAGTATTAAAGAGAGATTGGATGAGGCTAAGCCTAAAAAAAATTAATGATTTCTAGTAGCAATGGGATATGACAAGATTTTTTTTATGATGGAATCAACTTGGTGACCTTACATATGCACCCATGGTTCAAAAATATTCATTTCCTTTAGTTGATTGGGATGCACCTAAACATGATGAGCCTTTTGTAAGAATTGTAGAAGTGTTTAAGAGAGCCAAGATTTGGCTTTCAAGAAGAGGGAAGGTGATTTCGAGACTAACACCCAACAAGAATTAAAGAAGGTGGAACAAAGAAACCCCAACTTTCCACATCAGTTTACAAGTTTTTTCTTCTACCACTCCTTCAACCCAACATACAACAAGCTTAGGACGATGATAACAAACTCTCAATTAGAACAAAGCTCTAATAAAATGTGCAAAGAAGGCCCCCAACCAAACATTAGAGGATATGAAACAAGTAAAGGATAAGTGTATGAGTTCTACAAGAAAAAAGAAAATAAGGACAAAGTAAAAGCTATATCCAGTGATAAAGGAGCATCAGATACAATAATGAATATTGATCCTGACATAGGTGCAAAGAGTGGTAAGTCTCTCTCTCATTTTCTATTTGATCTATAGAGACTAGGAGAACTCCTCGTATTAAGAGGGCCTTATTTATTACACCAAATTTTGTAAGAAATACAATGAAAACCTTTATTTTCCTTCATGGATTGAAAATTCTTCATCTAAAAAGAGGCATCTAAAATCTACCAAAGTACCACCAAATGATGTAGTGTGAATATTCCTCTTATAATTAAAGTTTTCTAACACATTCTTGGCCACCAAGTGATAAGAATCCATGCTAGATTTTCTATAAGAAATGAAAGAATATTCTTTGGTACTCATCATGAGAAAAACCATATAATTGTTTTGGGCTTTTGCTTTGCATCACATTCATTCATCATTCTATGGTGTTGATAAGTTTGAACTTAGAATGGTAAGGAAGGCTTATTTCTCTTATTTGGGTCTTAATAGAGGTCCTTGGACCCCTGAAGAGGACATCCTCCTAAGAAACAATGTTCTAACTCATGGAGAGGGACAATGAAGCCTTCTTCCTCGTAGAGCAGGTATGTATATTCAACTAGGATAACTATTTATGCTTTTCTTAAAGTGGTATCAATTGTTTGATCATTGTATAGTTGAACATTTATGTAGAGTAAGATATATTTACATAGATGAATATTATGTATAGTAGGATATGTAGGGTATCAATTGGTTGATAATTACATTGCTGAAAAAAGTTGTCATCTATATGAAAAATTTATCATCTATGAAAAAAAATTTCATCTGTGTAAAAGTTTGTCATCAATGGAAAAAGTTATCATCTCTGGGAAAAGTTGTCATCTATCAAAAAAAATTTCATCTATGGAAAAAGTGGTCATCTTTGCAAAAAAAAATTCATCAATGGAAATTTTTTTTTATCTATAGAAACAGTTGTCATCTATGGAAAATGTTGTCATGTATGAAAAAAGTTGTGATATATGTTTATGTTGGTGATTGAGCAGGTCTAGTGAGATGTGGAAGGAGTTGCAAGATACGTTGGATGAACTATCTTCGCCCTAATGTCAAACATGGAAACATTTCACTAGAGGAAGAAGAGCTCATCATTGAACTTCATAAGGTGCTTGGTAACAGGTATGGAGATTAGAGAATGGATAATTTTTTTCTTTACTTATCTTAACATTCCTCGAAAGGTGTATGACCAACTTATTTATTTGTTGATGTAGAGGATTATAAATGTATCTTGTGATTATTACATTGCATTGAAGTTTATAAATGTTTGGTTTACATACAAATTGCACAAGGTTGTAACTATGAGTGTTCACATGTGTGCAAAATTAAATCATAGGTATAGTTTATCCAACATAAATAAAGCTTATGTTGGATGTATAATATGGGAAAACAATATATGAGAGAGGGGGTGAATCAGATCTATAAAAAATTTACACTTCTAAAACAAACTGATTCAACCATGTATTCATAAACATAAATTGAAATGTTGTAATAGATCTAACATATAATCATATCTAAAATGAACACATAACACAAAGATTTGGTAACCAAAAACACTTGAAGGAAAAACTAGGGTGGGGATGACACCCACAAATATTCACTACTATAGTAATAAAGTGTTCCTACTAGGGCCATAAATTTTGATCACTTCTGATAATATACCATATGAGGGGTATGCCCTATTAAGAGTTTTCAAACTTATACAATTTACCTTGTTAAATAATTTAAAAACTTACAACTAAGTAAGCACTCAGTTAAGAGATTTACAAAGGCCTGTTAGGACCAATCTGTTAAGAGATTTACCTTGATTCACTTGCTAGAATGTATTAGTACCTAATCCTTTAGTCTACACTAAAAATTATGATAATGGATCTCCTCTTTCCAACTCTTAACTGATCTCTGTGAGGCCTCATCCTGACCCATCATAACTTTATGTTTGATCACACTTTGACACTTTATGTTTTGATATATTGATACACTTTTTGCTATCCCAACAGAGACTCGTGATAATATGATATGATGATGATTATATTGTGTGGATTATATTTTGACATGGATTAGACCTAGAATAGGTGGTTGAATTTTATTATATATATATAGATTAGTGAATTGATGAGAAGACTGAATTATGATTTGACTTGACTATTTTATGGATGTTATGTCATGGTGATTAAGGAATTCTTATGTTTTAAACAATTATGTATGAAAATTTCAATTAGAGGCTTAATTCTTCTTATAGATTAATGTTGCAAATTATAATTTGAAAATATATATATTGCATATAATTTTATCATCTTGGACTACTGATGCTCGAAGTTTAGTGTGCAGGAATGGGAACCATGGAATTTTTTAGAGAATCAGGGCTAAACACATGTGAATTGAGTAAGCCAAGGTTTAATCTAATAAGGGGGTTGAAACCTCATTGTAATGTGACCCTTATTGTAAATGTAATCTGAATGTGTGTTAATAGTTTTAGTTTATGTTGTTTTTGGACATGTCATTGTGAATGTGATGTGTATTTTGTTTGGTGTCACTTGACACTTGTGTTGTACATGTGGATAGTGACATGTCAATTAGGGCTTGGGAAAGAATCACTTAACCTTTTATGACATTATATTAATCACTTGGATATAGATGCCTTGTAAGAATCCCATCATGTTGGAACTCGGATTTGAACCTTAGGGGTACTTTGGAGGGATTAAAAGTGACCCTAGAGTGTATTTTTGACCTAAATTAGTTAACCCTAAGGGGGTACCTTGGGTTAGGGCTAGTTTTTACCTATGGGAGAAACCTAGGTCACCATTATGACTCTCCAAAATGCCTACTTTTCAAAAGTGGCGAAAATAGAGATGGTATCATGCATCTAACTTGCCCCACACTCCTTGCTAAACTGTCAATTAAGAGGGGAGACAAAAAGGCTAGTTGTCATATCTCATGATTTCTAGTTCTTGAGTACATTTTTTGGGGGTCTTTTTAGAGGGTTTTGGGAGACTTAGTGGGTGTTCACCCACTCCCTAATTTTAGATAAAATTAGGGTTTTGGAAGGAGAAAAGATAAGGATTTAGGCTCTTCTCAAGTTTCATTTTTCCATAACACATTTGGAAGGTTGGTTTCTCTTTCCATGGAGTGCTTGATTTGTTGCAAGAAAATTTGATGTATGTTTTTATGAATATGAGATCTTGTATGAGATTTATGTATGTAATCTTGTGTAGTGTTGTAGTATGTAAATTTTATTGTCATGTGTTGGGTAGGGAATGCATTGGGATTTTTGTATCAACTTTTGTTTCTTTTATTTGGGAGTTTTGTTCATGAGAGTGAAGGCATTACTCACCCTTTGGGAAGGGAAGAAGTGGCCTTGGATGAAGGGGTTAGTTGGGCTCTCCATTGTAGTGAGAGTATCTTCTCTTGGATAAGAGGGATAAATTCATGGAGTATGGGCTCCATGAAGCCATGTTGAAAATATTGTATTTTGGCATAGAAATGGCCAATGTGTATATGGAAGCAATGTCAATATAGCCTTGGAGAGGCATGGAAAAATCTTGTTAAGAAATTTGGAAATTATAATGGCATTCTCCTCCTTGAAAAATCCCACCTTCACCCTTCTTCAATGGGTTTTTAAAACGCATTTGTGAAACCTTGATTGGGAGTTTATTGTTGTTTTTTGTGCATGTAAAATGTTGTGAGAATTTGGATGTGAAACCTTGTTTAGCCTTGGTTCTCCAAGCTCGGGTTTGGCCTCCTTGAGGCCTTGGTTGGGAGGTGATGTTCCCATGGTTTGTCCTCTTAAAATTTGTAGGTTTTTGAATTCATGAAGAAGGTGGAAGAAACTTGAAATAAATCTCTATTTGAGGGTACTTGTGCATAAGCAACTTCATTCTTGCATAGTCACTCGTTGTATTGAAATTTATTTTGTTGATTGTTGTAATTGTTCAATTTTGAAGCTTCTCAAGCTAGATGTGGAGAGATATCCTTCTTATATAATGATTTACTAAAGAAAAACATGTTGTGTACCATTCAAGCATTGAGTAAATTTATCATCTTGGAGAGGTTGAAATGTAGATTGTTAGATTATCATGTTGTAAAAGATAGAAACCTTAGTTCATGAATATTGCATTTGAATTCCTTAAAGAAAGAAGTTAACCATCCATGAATAGAAGGATACCTAATATTGAAAGAGAAGAACAATATTATAGTTTCATTCACATCAATCTTAAGAAATTTTGCATCTTGAAAACCTCCTTGATTCAACTTTCTTCTATAGAAATCTGCATTTCAATCTCAACTCTTGAGGAGGAGAAATAACTTTTAAATCAACAACGAATCCAATTAGTTAGCATGTTAATATCAAATTCAGAAAATAATATTGGTTCCTCTTGTATATTGTTCAATAAATCTATCCTTTCACACCCTATGATCTATTGAAAAAAAAATGAAGTAAAAAAAATAAAAGAGCTTGTATCATGCAAAACCCATAGCATTTTCTAGATTTAGAGCATAAAAAGCTCTCTGAAATTTGTATGGGAAATGAAATATTCTTTTACCATAGAGAATATTCCTTTCCCAATGTGCTTTACCCTTAATTAAATTTGTAATTAAAACTATTTAATATAAGCATGTGATTTAACCCTTAAACCAAGATTAACTCACGTTGTTTCTTACCCCTTCCATGGGTCCCACCTTCATCCCTCACCTTTTTGCTTAAACATTTATTGTGCTAAGTTAAAAATAAATTAAATCACTTTATATAAGGGCTGCACTACTTGGGAAGCGCTCCCTTTTCTTTGCTGTCCACTTCCCTAGAACTATCTGTCATGTCCCTTGCAAATTCAACTCCCTCCTTTACTTTCGAAATTGCCTTGGAGGATGAAGTACTTGGTTTGGTGGGCCATGCAGATTTTACCCTTCATCTTCCCCTTAAAAACTATGCCACATTTTTGGTTCTCCCTTATTCCATGCAAAATTTCTATGCTTGGGAGGATAGGATAGGTGGTGGGCCCCTCCTTAAGAACAGTCCTTTTCCTTCAAACTTACTCTTTCCTTGGGAATTCGATCCCCTCCATCTTGCAATTTCATTTTGTCCTTGGGGTTTGGGAATAGTATATTAATAAGTAATAGTTTAATAAGCTAGTGGTTAGTCGGTAATTAGATTAGGTTAAGGGCTTTTAGTTGATAGTTTAAAGTGTTAATTAGGATTAGTAGATTATTAGATAGTTAGATTAACAATTAGTTAGCAGATAGTAAGTTAGTTTATAAGTCCTAATTCTTTTGTTTTTTTTTAATCTTTTAGGGTGTAGTATTTTTAGGCATATATATATTAAATCAATGGTGTAGTTTTAATTATTAGCTACATACCTTTAATTGTTTTGATAATGGATGAGATTGTTAATAGGATTTAATTTTAATTTGTATTGGATCCACTCAATAATATAATGATTGATCATTTTAATGAAATCCTCAACCTTAGCATTTAGGTTATCCCAAAGTTGTAAGATTTGTGAATCTAATTATTAGGGATTTTTGTCTAAGTATTGATTAGTCTATAGTGAGATGGATTTGTTCATTTGATTCAATTGTTTAGATGACGTTAAAATTTTTATTCATTATCAATGTAAGGGGGGATTATATTGCTCTTGTGATCTAGGTGTTAAGGGTTATGCTCATTTTTAATTAAAAGTAAATTTAAATTTTGTATTAGGAGATATATCTAATGTCTAAATAAAATGTTAATTTAAAGTCGTATGTTAGGAATTGATGAATTAGAAATGCATGTTGTTTTTATCATAGGAGAATAATTTTATTAATGATGTTAGTAGGTTAGGAAATCAGATTTTATTTTAGCTATTGGATTTTAATTAATAGTTGATTGATATAGTGAAATTATTATTCAATCTTAATCTTGTCAACATCTAAATGTCTAATGTTAACTGGAACTAAACTTGAATGGATTAAGTTGCAATCTACGTTTAAGGTTAAGTAAGGAAACTCAGATCAACATATGTTCATAAACCACTAACTACCATTATGATTCTAAACAAGGGACCAGAGTTAGATCTACCTGAGTTGAGTACCCATATAACCTGAGGAATAAGTTGATACCCAATTTCACATCAGTTTATGGCTTGAACCTTATTCAGTCTCCGTATACACTTTGTAATTCGAAGGTTAACTCTCCTTGCTATCACCTTTCCAACTCAACCATTGATAGTTGTACATACTTATATGCTTTTAAAAAAAAAAATTGTGTGTGTGTTTTGCCCTAGTTTTGGCCATGATAATCTCTCAATCTGATATATCTATGTTATGCTCATCACTGCTCTGCTCGTTCACTTTGTCTGGTTAATGCTTCAAATATGCACAACATGCATACACATCTGATCTTTTCTCTTCACATCTGCATCCAAACATATACTTTCTCATTCTCACTAATTAGGGTTTGAATAATCCCATATAAAGATCAATGATAAAACATTCAGATCAAGATCAACGATCTAGATTCATCACCTTTTTTCACTTAGGCATCCCTAATTTTGATTGGTTGTAAGGATTCCATAGGGATCCATGATCATAAAAATAAAACATAATTAATGCATTAAATAATTGTGAATGATCATTAAATGATTCATAGAAGTCGGCCAAAATGATTAACCTAAGTGCTTGTGTCATTCCAAACACACATACAAAAATTGTCTTACTCAACATAGGTTAACTCTGGTGCTTGGTAAATACTGTCTTGCTTGGAATAACCATATATTGTCACTCGACACTAACTCTTCTATGCAACTTGGCAATGATTCTTCTCAACAACTATTGAGTACTCGACAATGTCTATCTTGCTCGGCAGTAACTACTGCTTGGTCTTAGACTTAGTGGGATGGTTCGGTCACAGTGATGACTGACAAACATGCCTTGATTATGACTAAGTGTGTGACACTAATAGACAACAAAACTTGGAGATCAAAAATCTCTCCCTTTAACATTAGTGGAAAAAATACTTTGTCATGACTGTTCAGTCCTTTACAAAAATAGTACTCAAATAGACTTAGAACTCCCCCTAGGATTCTGACTAGGTCTTTATAAAGACTTCACTACATATACAACATATGTACATAGTTCAAAAAAAATAATTATACCTTACACTTATTTCTCCTTATTTCCCCTTGATTGTATCTCGTTACATTACATTTCCCTCTTGTTTTTGTCACTCTTGTCTGTTGGGGTTGTAGGGGTCAAACCATACTTATCCAAAAATGGATTTTGAATCTGTAGGATCATCGTCAATGCATTATCTCAACTTCTTCTAATAGATTCCAAAACCTGGAACTTGATTTCTAGCTTGACAACTAGATCAATCAAACTCTCTACAATATTCAGAGGTAGATCTTTCTATGCTAGTTCCTTTTCTTCTTTTACCACTTTTTGCATGACCTCCAAATAAGGTATCAGCATAGTCTGAATTGAAATCAATTTGGCCCTTATTCTGCCATCATTAGATATGAGCTTGGCTATTTTCCCTTGGGCATGTGTCAACCTGTTAAAATGAATAGAGTTGGAACTTGTATCCATGCTCAATGAGCGTCATGTTGACTTCAAATCTGATTGTAGCTTCTAAATAAGATGTTGATTCTCCTTTGTAAATAATTCTGTATTAGAAAGTTGTTTGTACAAAGAGAGAACATTTTCTATGACTTCTTCTAGGTTTCTTACCAGATCAGAAAGTGCAACCTGCTTCTTAGTAAGCTTTGCTACAACTTTCTCAAGTACCTTGGTCTCAAACTTTCTCTCAAATCATTGCATGAGCTTCTCATTTGCATCGATATCATCATTTTTCACCTTTTGAACAATATGAACCAATTATTCTAATATAAGTTCCTTCTCATTCAGATCTTGAAACTCAAAAGCATCAATAAAGATATCTTTTATCTCATGTAGTACTTTCTTGTATTGATGTTCCCTTTTTAATTCCTCTTGCCTTCTCTTTATATTCAATAAATCCTACAAGATTAGCATTTTCTCATAAGATAAGTGTTGAGATTGCTAAAATGCAATGCAACCAAGATCACCTGCATGCAAGACCATTACAAAAACAGAATGAAACAGACAGAAGAGAGAAGGATCCGAAGCTATGGCGGCCGATAGGCCAGAGAATGAAAAACCATGTTGACAGAAATGATATTCTATATTCAACAATAAATGATTTCAAAACTCCTTATGAAATACAAAGATGACAATCCTTATAAAGGATGTCAAAACCCTAAAGGGGCAACTGCTAGGAAATAGAAACTTTCCTAAGACTAAAGAAACTGCCTAAGTGAAACTTAAGCACTAAAGAG
>MU224951.1:2748369-2790614 GCA_018584345.1 Thuja plicata
AATGGTTGATTCATTTGTGTATTGATCCTTCTTTTGGGTTAATCAACTTGGATCTTTCATTTGTGCATTTGGGGATAAAAGAGGAACATCTTATCTTCCTTCCCCCTATATGCTTAATCACATTACACACATACACATCAAAACAAAAATTAAATGTAAAGGTTAATGAAATACAACACAAATAAAACAACATACAATTTTTTTCCTTTACATTTTGGTGAACCCGCGGTAGACAACTCTTTCTTTTTGGTGTTAGATTTACATGTTTATGCTAGATCTTGTATTTTCTTTAAATTAAATTTAAAATTAATAAATAAAAATCTTGTGTTAGTTCATTTGCATTACATTGCTGTATGAGCTTAACCACTTCTAGTCCTACATATAGTATCTCAGTTAGAAGAAGCCGTAGACTTATGGGTTCCTTTGATCTTGAGTCTTCCTCTCCTTTCCTTAGGATCCCGGATGATAATTTGATAACTCATGATTCCAATCCTTCCATGGAGCATAACTATTCTCACTCATCTCATGATGAGGATGATGCCTTAAGATTTACTCCTAAACAAGTGCAAAAACTCTCAACCAAACTTGATAAAATGGGAAATTGGCTTATCCAAGAAAACCACAATCGAGATTCCATCCAAGCTATAGAGGCTCTTAAGAAATTCCTCTCTAATAATGATCAAGGTGTTAAGTTCTTGCATGGTCTTACTCATCTTGTGCATTCAAATGTTAATCATTTAGCTCAAGAGGCTCAAGAGTTAGGATATACACCTCCTATCACTAGTCAAGGACCTTCTTCCATTCCTAGCATTCCTACTTATACTCCTCCTTTGATGACTACATCTCTCCCAATTGCATCTATTCCTGTGAGTGCTCCTGTATTATCTCTACCTACCTCACAACCTTCATATCATAGTGTGCTTTTTACTTATTCTAATCCCCTTCCAACTGTGGTTCCTAATGTTCCACCAGTTGTGTCTTCTATTCTTACTACTTCCTACACTTTTCCTAGTGTTCCTAACATTTCTATGCCACATGTTTCCTCTAATGATTCCACAATTATTAGTTTGGCTCAAACTGTGTCATCTTTACAACAACAAATTGCATCCTTAACCCAATGTGAGTTTAGCATTCCTACATATGACATGGGTAGTCCTTTATTCTTAGACATCATTCGTGTTGTTGTCCCTCAACAAGCTGATATGCCTTGTCTTGAGAATTACAATGGTAAAGGTGATCCTATCACTCATGTTAAAGAATTTCAAATCCTTTGCAGTGATTATGCTCATGACCATATGATTTTAGCTAATTTTTTTGCTAGAAATTTTTGTGATAAGGCTTTGCAATGGTATTTTTATTTACCTCCTTATTCAATTGATTCTTTTTCTAAACTTGCTAATACCTTTATCCAAAAATTTCAAAATAACATTGGTCCACAAGCTTCCTTAACTGATTTAATGCATTGTAAACAAAACATTAAGGAAAAGATGACTGATTTCATTGGTAGATTTAAGCATTTGTATGCTCATATTTCTTATCCTATTCCTGATATTGATATTCAACACATGTTTATTTCAAATTTACAAAAGGATATTAGAGATAAGATTCTGCTTGTTGAATTTACCTCTTTTCAACAACTTTGTGCAACACTTCACCATTATTAGTTATAAGTGAGTCAATTTGAGAGAAACACTCCAATGGCTCCTGTTCCAGTTGATAAGAGTGATACTGCTCCTAATCCTAATAAGTTTCAGAAACCTAACAACTATGTCAAGATTAATAAGCAAACGAATACAGTTACTGATCAAGTTGTTGTTACATCCAATAATGTCACTTCTGCATCCACTACTTTTCGTATGAATCGTACGTTTACACCTCTCTCTAAAACTTTGCATTCTATAATGAGTAGGTTGTTAAGTGCTAATATGATTACCTTGCCTCCTATTTGACCTCTTCTCCCTACTACGATAGAATCCAAATCCTTCGATTCTAAAGATTTTTGTCAATACCATCGCCATAATGGCCATGATACTGAAAATTTTATTCTCTAAAGCATAAAATTCAAGATTTAATTGATTCTAAGGCTTTGTCTATTGATAATTTTGATGATAGTGGGAATAAATATGTTTCTCCTCCTAATCAAAACCTTCAAATATATACGAATCCTTTACCTACACATGATACCAATACCATAGCTCAACCATCTTCTGTGGATATTGTTTATGATTCAAAGATGGATGATCTTAATCACATTTTTAATCATGTGGAGAGTGTTGTTTCATCTCAACCTACTATTCAAGATCCTTCACCTCTACTTCAACTTCCAGTTCCACCTTAACGTCAAAAACAAACTAAGGATAAGTGACCTAGGGAACTTTTAGTCACATTTGATGATTCTGAAACCATTAAAGCTCATGTTGGTCCCCTTTATATCTATGCTAGGATTCCTAAGATACCTACTCGTGGTTTTCTTGTTCATCCCACATCTTTAATAAATGTTATTACTGAGGAAAATCTTTTTATGAAAAACTTGCAACGTGATTGCTATGATCCATCTGATGCACGGATCCAAACTTGTAATGGTTTTCTTTATCCTTTACTTGGTTCTATCAACTTACCTATTGAAATTTATGGTAAAGTTTTAGTTACTACCTTCATTATTATTCCTACTTCTGATTAATTTCAAATCAAATTTGGTTTACCATGGATAACTTCTATGCATGCTATTTCTTCTCCTATTCATAAATGTCTTAAGTTCATTCATAATGGAGAAGTCAAAATGATTAATCATAGTTTGTATCAACCTTCTAGGCCTAGATATTGTGCTACTCTTGATTTCTATTGGACTTCATTACCTAAATCATGTCCTCCTCACCTTGATCATCTCTTTTGTTCATACCAAGCTTACAAACATCATAAAATTGCTGAGTTAAGCATGCCCCAGATAGATCTCAACTGTGGTCTTTTTCCTACTCTTTCCATACCTCCTTTAGCCATTACTTCTAATTCTAATAAACAAACTTCTACTGTTTCATTACAACCCATTGAGAATCCTCCTATAGAACCTGTGAAGGAATCTTTGGTCATTCCTCCTAGTTCTCAAAATGTGTTAAGAAAATAAAAATGCAATAAATCTGCTAATGAACATCGTAAGAAGCGTAGAGCTAATGCTAGGGCCTGTGCTTCTCTTCTTTGAAACACTTTACCTAATTTTGACCAACCTATGCCTGATGTGTCGAAAGAAGTCAATATTCATAATAATTTTAAGATGAATGAGTATGATGATCCTATTCGCATCTTGGATCCCATTTCAATTAATCTTGATGAGGAGGATACTTTAGCTGATCCTATTGATCTTAGTGATTAATATGAGACCATTGATCTTGACACTGACTTACCTCATATGCTTTCAACTCAATTGAAAATTACACCTAGTATCAAGCAACGTGATTCTAAAGAGGATCCTTGTTTGGAACTGGCTATCATTCCTGTTGTATTGGATATAGTCCCTCTTGTGAGTTTCCCACATTCCCTAATTGATATAAACTAAGATAGGGAGTGTAGGCGATGTGCCTGATTGGCCTATCCTTCATGATAGCCCTTTTTGTGTTTGCATGCTATATTGTTCTTCTCTCGTAATGTGTTTTCTAAATGTTTGTCAGATTCTTTTATATGACCCTTGTTACTTTGTTGGTGCAAGGTGATAAAAGAATCAAAACCTATTGTACAATTCCTCTATATGTATATTTATTCTTCTATATGTTCTTCTTATGTTATGTTGTACTTGTGCTATTTTTTGTAAATGTTTCCCTTGTATAGTCTGCTTGGATCTGCGACATGGTAGCACTGATTCTTTTCAGTCTCCAGGTTGTGGTCCAAAAATATTCTTCTTCGTAACTCTTAAGTTTTCTTTCCTCCATTGTGATTGTAGTTCTACTTTCTTTGGGGAATGATGTCAATTCATTTGCAATAATATCATATCTATATATGCACATGTTATCTTATGATCATACTGACCCCACAGTAGGTAGATCCCTTCTGTGTTCTTTTGTATGTTTATGTTTATTTCCCTTGATTTGTCTTCATTTGGGGGCATCTTGTAGTGGAAACGTAATCCGTAGAGTTTTTTATGTTTCCGTTAAAACCATTGCTCCTATTAAAGTTTTAGCAATGACTTTAACATGGGGGCATACACTCTACTCACTTTTTGCACACACATACACATTCAAAATATTTTCAAGAACTTAAAATTTTTTCCCTTTATGGATTAAAAACTAATCCTTAAAGCATGGACATTTTACTTTTTAGGATCTCTTGATCCCTCCAGTTGAAATTTACACGAATCTCTTGATCCCTCTAGTTGAAATTTACACGAATCTCTTGATCCCTCCATTTTTCAATGTTTTGATCCCTTAAGGTTGGAAGGTGTCCTTAAGAATAGATCTCCCTAATTGGTTGACTAGTGAGTAGCCACATTCACTAGGTGGTTCAACTCCATCTTTCTAGTTATGTTGTTTACTTGTGTAGTTCACAATAAGACATAAGTTCTCATTGGGCAAGATAATCACACCCTCTCTCTCTCTTTGCTTAACTAGTGATGTCTCTCTTATTTTGATCTTAGGTTTGATAAATACTTAAGTCCCTTGGGGGCTTGAGTATCTCTTTGTCCCTTTTTTATTCCAAAAATATTGTCTATTCTTTACAATCTCCTTTACCAAGACTTTGTGTTGAGTCCATACTCTTGCTAAAGTGGGGGCTAAATGTATAGTCAAAAAATGGAAGAACTTCCATGGTAGAATGGTTTATCCTTCTGAGTAAGTGGTTTGGGGTCATTTCAAGTGCCTTGAATGGGTTCCTAATTTAGACCTAGATTTCCCCCTATTCTGCCCCATTTTCCACCTCTATCCAGCCAATTTTTGGCATTCTAGACTGCAGATTTGAGATCTTTGACCTTAGGGTCAAGGTCAAACTTTTAGGTCTATATCAACCTCAACCCTAACCTAGGTCAAGTTCAACCTCACCCCTGACCTAGGTCAAGGTCGACCTCAACCTTGACCCAGGGTCCAAATTTCAGGATCTCACAATTTCAGAATGTCAGTCTTTGAAAAAGTTAATTCCCGCTTCAGGGTAAACTGTTTCGGGTTCCAAAGTCATGATTCCTAAATTATATTTAATATAGGTCCTCTCCTATGGGTAAAGGCTTTAATGGGAATTTAATTCTCCTATGTTGTCTTCCTTAGAAGATTGTGTCCTAATTTCATATAAAAGGGAGCCTTTCTCCTCTCATTTTCTCTAAGTCCTCTATCCAAGCCTAAGCATCATTGAGCAATTGAAAAGCATTATCAAGTGAAGTTAAAGCAAGCTAAGGAGAAATATTTGAAGAAAGCATCTATCCATCATAAAAAATTCAAGCTTTCATCAAAGATATCCATGGGAGGCCATTGAAAGATTCAAGCTACATAGTGCCCTTTTTGGTGATCTCTCCATCCACCTTCTTCCAAGCCTCTTCCTATTTAAGAACCCATTAAAGATTTGGTGTTGGAGATCTACAAGCAATTGATTAAAGACATCCTACATTCTACATTCTAGATCCATTGGTGCATACATACTTGTGGATTTAAGGATTTAAATCCTCCACAAGGACTTTTACATGAGCAAGGTGAATTGTTTCATTTACTTTGTTTACTTCTACAATTTCAATTATATATTTGAGGTTAATTCCAAAACTGGGGTTTGACCAAGGAAAAACCCTCCCTCCCCAACAAAAAAATTCTTTTTCTTGCAGATACAGGTTTGGGACTGTGGATTTGAACTCAGATTTGGATACACTTTTCAACAAACTATCGAGATCTACAAATAAATTTTTCTGTTGGACCTGTGCAGAGCAGGGTCAAGATTATTGGGTTATGGGTGACATTTGTGGGTCAAGGTTGACCTTTTTCACAAGACGGTGTCAGATCAAAAAAATATTTCTGGGTTTTGTTTGTCTCTACGTTTCTATTTTGGATCATACTTCAAATTTTCCAGAAACTGAGTACAGACCTCAGAAAACAACATTCTCCAGATCTGCAATTCTATGAGGTTGGTACTTCCTCTCATCCTTTTCAATTACTATTATATATCATATCTCATTAATCATAAAAAATAATTTAAGATCTTCTTCCTTACTCTCATTTCCAAATGGTTGATTCATTTGTGTATTGATCCTTCTTTTGGGTTAATCAACTTGGATCTTTCATTTGTGCATTTGGGGATAAAAGAGGAACATCTTATCTTCCTTCCCCCTATATTCTTAATCACATTACAAAAATACATCAAAATTATAATTAAATGTAAAGGTTAAGGAAATACAACACAAATACAACATTCAATTTTCTTCCTTTACAGAATGTATGAGTACCTGATCCTTCGGTCTGCACTACAAATCTTGATAATAGATCTCCTCTTTCCAACTCTAAACTGATCTCTCAATTTGACATATCTATGTTATGCTCTTCATTGCTCTTCTCAGTCACTCTGTCTAGTCAATGTTTTAGATATACACAACATGCATATACATCTAATCTTCACTCTTCACATCAACATCTAAACATATACTTTCTCACTCTCACTAATTAGGGTTTGAAGCATCCCATATATAGATCAGTGATGAAACATCCAGATCAAGATCAACAATCTAGATTCATCACCTTTTGTCGCTTAGGAATCCCTAATTTTGGCTGGTTGCATGGCTTGCATAGGTATCCATGATCATAAAAATAACATGTAATTAATGCATTAAATAACAGTGAATGATCATTAAATGATTCATAGAGTTAGGCCAAAATGGTTTACCGAAGTATTTGTGCCATTCCAAACACATATACAAAAACTATCTTAGTTAAGATATGTTAACTCTGGTGCTTGGTAAATACCATCTCACTCAGCACAACCATATGATGTCACTCAGAACTAACTCTTTTATTCAACTTGACAATCATTTTTCTTGAAAACTATTGAGTACTCAATGACCTGTATCTTTCTCGATAGTAACTACTGCTTAGTCTTGACCTTAGTGGGATGGCTCGGTCACAGTGATGACCGACCAACCTGCCTTGATTATGAATAAGTGTGTGACACTAATAGACAAATAAACTTGGATATCAACAAATTATTGGTCATATATGGATCCAATTAAATATCTTTATTTTTAGGACTGCATGTAATCATTCTCATAGATGCCATTTTCTTAAACAGTGATAACAAATATATAATTTGTTTTTCTTAAGTTTCTATCTATTATATCATTTAAAATATTTAATATATTATAGGGTTGTAGTTCAATTGGTTGAACATGATGGGTGAGGGAAATAGTATGTTCCTTGATTGCATCATCCATCAAGGTTCAAACTACTGAAGGTATAAAATAAGAGATGACATAGGAACTGAGCCATAAACAAATTTAGTAGAATTAATACCCCCAACCCTTGGCTCTAAGCCAAAGAGATAACATAATAGGATTGTGCTCCCATAGACAAGACTAGGATCATACCCCTAGTAACTTTAACATATTGGACACGCCTTAGTTCTTGGAACTCAGCCAAAGAGATATCAACGGAGGCCTGTGGTCCTATGTTGAAAATAGTAAAATAAACTCTCAAATGATATAAAATCCTCTAATGAGAAAGTAAATCATACTCAGAGAACCATGTCTCAAGCATCAGATCCATATTTTGTGTTGATTTTTTCCTAACTGGTTTGTCAAACCCATATAATGAATTTGCTTCCTAAAGAAATAGGATCATTAAGATCAATCTTCTCCAAGAAGAGATTTTTTTCAAGTGTATCTTTAATTTTTTTCCTTCATAAAATCATTGTATAGTATTGTAGGTAATATAATTATAACTGAACCTATTTGAATGAGTTGCAAGTGGTCAATGATAGCTGCAAGAATGTCGGGAAGAACAAACAACCATATAAAGAATGTGTGGTATTCACATCTAAGAAAGAGAGTTGCCAAAAATGGAGGAGTGCAAGATAAAAAAATCTATCAAAGCCATTGTCATCCAGACCCTCTAATAAAGAAACTAATCTTACTGGTAATGAGAATATCTCTAGAGAGAAAAACAATGAAAATGAGAATGAAATTAACATATTTCAATCTGTTGCAACTTATTCAATGCATTATGAAAATGAGGAGATGAAGAAGGTTTGTCAAGAGTATAGCAGTTTGTAGGAATTATTTACATTCTTGTGCTTTTATGTGCTCAACTTTTGTGGCTCTCAAATATTGATATGTTGGCATCAAATGATTATATGTTATACATTCACAACTATTGAGGAGGTCCACACTACATTCTATATTTTTTTCCCGAGATGCATTGATAATATTATCCTTTGGGGCCGGCTCAAGGTATTTTGGTCCATGTGGTAGAATGAAATAATAATGGCAATGATTTAATATCTAGAAAAAGGTGTATTAGCATGGGGTAATTCCTCACACATCCAGTTTCCCTTCTATGTGCTTTAGAGAATGAAATAGGGCCAATGGTATAAGTGTAACACATTATATCTAATTAGGTCGACCTAATTGATCTTATTTTGTGTTGTGGTTGATATATAATTGCAGATATCCTTCAAGATTGGTGTTTGAGTTTTGTATAATTGTGTATGATATATTGTGAAGTGCAAAGGTGAAAATGTGCAAAAAATTAGAGATGAAATTAGCTATGTTTTATGAAGAAAAAATTGTAATTGCCATTTCAGATTACATGCTTCTATTCAGTTCAATCACACTAATTCATTACAATCATTATGTTTTACTTTTCCCTAAAGAAAGTGATCTTTAGTGATTAGAAACACCTTCTATCTTTTCCTAGGGTTGTGCACTTTAGTTTGCAAGTCCATATGAAGAGCTATGAGCTCCTTGGCCTTTTTCCTAAAACATTGTAATCAGTTCTTCATATAGTGAGTATTTGTACTCATTATTTTTTTTTCCCACATTAGGTTTTCCATGTATAAATCCTTGGTTCATGTGTGTTGTTCTTTCTTTTTCAGTTATTTTCTTCTTCACATAAGTTGAATGGAATGAATGGTTAGTAATTGGTTAAGTTTTAATACATGCTAATTCACCCCCTCTTCTCAACATCTAGAAGTGTTCAACAAGAGTAAACCAATAGATGAGATAAGGAATTCCATATAAAATGCTTGAGTTCCACTAGCCAATAAGGTGTGTTATGTTAAGTGATTCACATAGTGCAACAAAGTGATCAAACTAACAATCCACAATATACTAGGTAATTAATGCTTGAGAAAGAATAAAAATCAATGATAATCATGAAAAAAAATTGTGTTAATTGATCAACAATGAATGAGTGCAAATTTTTAGAAATGATTAAACTGTTGAGCCATGATACACTAGTTGAGAAACACTTAAGAAAGGGATATAGCAGTGAGATTGGTTTTCGCCTTGGGTGAAGAGTTTTTAGAGGGGGGTATGAGATAAATTGTAAAGTAATAAGAGTGAATGATGAATATAAAGTGAGAAAATAATCCCCTATGATCTGATCCATTCATTTAGATTGCAGCAGAACGTTGTTCATTACATTTGGTTTTCCTTTTATCTCAATTGTATCCAAGCCTGGAAGTTTTTACCTTGAAGAAGAACCTTACTATGACTATAACCATAAATACAAAATTCCTTGGAACCAGAATACAAAAAGGAAAAAAAAAAGGGCAAAGGAAGGGAACAAAATTTTAATGTAAAATCTCCTTCTTAACTAGGAATCTGATAAACAATTTTGAGTCATAGAGGTAATAAATACATCTTGGCTAGGTCTTCATATTCACTCAAATATAAAATCACTAGTCATAATAGAAGTTTCACTTACCAAATTTTATTAAGAATGCTATAGTTCATCAAAAATAGAAAGCCCCAAATTGAGACAGGACCTAGTTTCTTCCTCGTTCAACTATTCACAACTCATTTCAATAACACATAACCCCATATTTTCAAAGTTTAAATATATAAGGGCTAAAACATTTCAATATTTTCTTAGTAAGTAAGGAATTCAAAGCAAAGAAAAGTATCAAAAAAGTCAATATCTCAAATACAACAAAAGAGCGTTTGTTTGTAATCAACAAACTCACACCATACACAAGAAACGAGAAGATAGCTATGCTAGGTGTAGAAGAATATGGTCTATAAGTTTACAGAGAATGCTTTGAGCCTTTGAAAGGGTAGAGATCCCTTACTTCCTATAAGCACCAATGCAAAGCAATAAAATTAGTCAGGTGATATGTGCACAACCTCTTGTGCATGTGACAAATGATGCCCAAAGACGGGGTAGGAGCAAGAATACATGAATATTAGGATTTTGAGATCACATGGTCAAGCACTTCCAAATTAGTCCTAGATCTTATGAAATAAAAATGACGGTCAACTGTATATGTTGAGGCTAAAGGTGTGAGCACTTCCAAACAAGCGCTGGCTCTATGAAAGCAATGGGAAGCATCTTCATGTCTCTGATGTCATGGGAGTTAACCCATGAAATGAAAAGCCACATTTTTGTGTTGAATCTAGACAAACCTAAATTACAATCAGATAATAAAATGATTTAATTTTCACTTTTTTTTCTTGTGACCTCAGCATCATTGCAATTATGATGTTATCGGGTAGAATTGCAAAAAAAAAAAAAAATCACAAAATCTTTATCCTCCATCAAAATTTCACCCCAAATTTTTTTTTTTAAAGAAAAAGTGGTTGTGCCACTATATTATATTATTTTATAATAAACTGGTTCAAAAAATCAATTGGGAAAGAACTAGAAAGAAAACCTGATATCACTATTTTATACAATATGAGGATTACAAAAAGATACCATATCCTATCAATCTAAACCCGAAGAACAAAAAGATGAAATCACCCCAAATTTATTAGTGAGAAGTGGAAGTTTTTCTAGAGGTAGAGGTGATTATTCACATGAAAGAGGAAATTTTGGAAGAGGAAGAGGATTCAATAGTACATGTTATGAGGTGTAAAAATAGGACATATGACATTTGAATTTCTTTAGATATATAGAAGCAACAATAAAGGTAAATAATCCAAAATTCATGTGGCCAAAGTTGGGGAGGAAAGTGTAGCTTCACGTTATTATGGAGAATACCCTAAATATGGATAAGCTTTGATGTTGAGGAGAATTTGATTAAAAACATAAAAAGAGAAGGAATAACAAGAATAGAGGAGGAACTTATTTTGCATCAATTACAATTTTGGAGTAAAATGTTATAGATTCATTATATACATTAAAATCACTAACAATTTGGTGTCAAAAGAGATGGTAGACAAGTTACAGCTGAAGAGAATAAAGCCTCCTAGTCCCTACAAGGTATCTTGGTTGCAAAAGGTGCATCAAATATTTGTGAGTGAACAATATTTAGTTAAAAATTTTGTTAGTTGTTACAAAGAATATATTGTGTGATACATGCCAATCGATGCATGCTATTTTTTTTTAAGAAGACCTTGGTAGTATATGGAGAAGCTATACAGGATGGAAAAATAAATTATTATACAATAAAGAAGAACGGAAAGAAACACACTTTGAATCCCATGATATATACAATTAAGAAAGTAGAGAATAATTCCAAATCTTTTTTAGTTAATAGGAAATAATTTTTGAAGGATTTAAAGAAGGATAAATACTATTCAGATTTCATTTGAAAGCCCATGGAGGTTATGATAGTAGAGAACAAAAAAGAACTTCCTATAGAGGTACATGATAATTTAGATGAATTCTCAAAACTTTTGATGGAAGATTTTCTTGATGGATTGCTACTAATGAACATCATAAGTAAATGTGTGCATTTGATACCAGGTGATAGTTTTAAAAAAAAAAACCACCCTATAAAATGACTCCAATGAAGAATGAGGAGATAAATGGGAAAGAGAAGGAATAAATAATGTGTGCATTTGATACAAGGGGATAGTTTTCAAAAACAAATCACCCTATAAAATGACTCTAACGAAGAACGAGGAGATAAATAGGAAAGAGAAGGAATAAATTATAGACATACGTCTAATCAAAGAAATTTTAAGTCTATATGTTATTTCTATATCATGCACACCAAAGAAGGATGGATAATGAAATATATATTAATCAAATAAGCATAAATAATTTTTTTGGAATTGGCTTCTATTGGATTTTTTGGCATTCATGTTTTATCATTGATGTCAACATATGTTTTAGATGAAGACACACAAACTAATTATCACTGGTGCATGGATGATTGATAGAAGTGTACAGACACTGTATGAATGTTTTAGAGTATGCAAAGATTGTTAGAATAACTAAGAGGAGGGGGGGGCTAAATCAGTGGCCTCAAAAATTAAACTAATAAATCAACCCAAAACTTTATACCACAAATGTAAAACCTCTAGTTATCTTCAGTCCTACAAGATGTATGCCTTGTGTGAATCTAACATGTATATATTGCTTGGTGTTTATACTATTTATCCTTTCCTTAAGCTTTACCTAATAGCAGTCTATCTTTTCTTAACCTTTACCTAAATACAGTAAATAACTTAGTGTTTACTGATCAATCCTATTTTAGTAATGTGTAAAGAAAAACATCAAAGCAATGAACCATATACACATTTGACACATGGATTTTTAACGTGGAAACCCTATTAGGGGAAAAACCACTTGGGATTGGAAACCCAAAATTTTCACTCTTCTAAAGTGAGCTCGATGAAAGAGCCAACCTTGTTAAAGGTTACAAACACACTGTTAAGTGTGACCTTGTTAGAGGATTTATCACTTGACCTAGAATTCACTATGCTGTCAACATGAAAACATTTTGATACTCCTTGGGATGTATCTCAATATATAAAGGATGTCTAAATCCCACTCTATTAAGAGATTTTCTGAATCAATGGTTAAACTAAAATAGTATATGATCTGTTCATAAATACAACTTAATCTTGTAGATGTTCAGATCTATTATAAGCTCATAATATCTCTCTGATCAATGTTCTCTTCAATTCCTTTGCTCCAATTATTTCTACTCGGTGAATGTTGTTGCTTCTCTATTGCTTGGTGTCTGCAAATTTCTTAGCTCTATTCTTTATCTTGTATGATCAGATATGTATGAAGACTTCTATCTTGACCAAAATGTTGGAGATTTGCTTCTGTGAAAATTGTTGATTGTATGTTTTCATTGATGACAACATATAATATATAGCAGTGTCCTATATGCAATTATCAATACAAATGTTTTCGAGCCTTGTGTGTTTATTTCCATGGTGTAGATATGTTCTGGTTGTTATGTGCATTCAGACAGATTCATGTATGCAGTTTCAGTGGATTTATATTAATCTATTTTAGCAGTTACAGTTTCTGAAGATCATCTATTAAGAGCCAACGTATTTACATTATTTCTTGAGTTGCGCCTATCTTCGGGATATGCGTGTTTGTATTCATGTTTATTTATGAGTTAATGATGCTTATCCAAAGGAAATAAATGGGTTCTAACAAAAGCATGATTGTTGAGTCAATTCGGTAGAGCTGACTATGTGATGTGAAACATCTATTCATTTTGAGTTGTGCGGTCCTAATCTTGATTGCATGCTTAGTTAAGCCGAAAAGGAAGTTGATAAAGTATTTCCTAAAGCCGTCATGACCTTATCCTTGGGGATGATATATAGAAGTTCAAATGTGATCGCTAAGAGTGAAGAATGAAGTGAAAAAGAGAAGACAGAGCAGAGTAGAAAGTTAGACAGTAAAAGTTGAAGATCTATGTGAATAAGCAGAAGAAGATTACAATTCATTGGAACTGATCAAGAAAGTAGGTCTACTCAAACAGTTCATTTATCAGATATAGTGCATATCTATTTTACTGAAGGTTACAGCCTTCATCATTCTAGCAGTGAGCTTTTTGGACAATGAGTTCTCACCCCTAACAGGGTTATTTGTAAAAGACTCCTAATAGGGTCCGACCCTTAACCAGGTCACTGTACTTATTACATTGTAAAGATCAACTCCTAATAGGGTTGTAAGATCTTCTAACATAGATTATTATACTCAAGTATAGTTCTTTGTGGGTGCTAATTCCCACTGGGGTTTTTAGCTATTTGGTTTCGCCGTAACCAAATTTTTTGTGTTCTATCTTGTATTTTCTTAAATTGTTAATGCTTAATGTTACTCTGTAATTAATTGAAGAAAATATTTAAACTAGTTGATACTTGATTCACCCCCCCTCTTAGTTATCCCTTGGGACTATTCCAACAATTTGTATTAGAGCCAAGTGCCTTGGAGAGAAAGCCTAACAGATTAAGGTAGTTCAAATGGCGTACTTCAAGAAAGAGAGTCCTAAGTTTGATGGAGAGAACTATCTTGACTGGAAGAACAAAATGATAACACATCTTCAGTGCGTTGGTTTTGAGATATATGAGATTTATACTCATGAAATTGATGTTCCCACTTTGAAAGACCTTGCAGAAGAAGACTCTAAAAATAAACAAAAAGATGTATTCACTCATAATGCAATTTCCAAGGAAGCCCTAATGCGTGCCCTATCTGACAGTGAATTTTCTTAGATCAAGAAGGCAGAAAAAGCATATTCAATCTAGAAATACTTAGAAGATATTTATGAAGGAGACATCCAAGCAAAGAATGTGCATAGAAAGACATGGAAGAAAAGATACAATAATTTAGAGATGCTACCTAAAGAGAACATAAGATCTTACAATGAAAGGATTAATGAAGCAGCATCAGGTATCAGAAACAATGGTAGAGAAATTTCAGAGGATGATATAATGGACAAGCTAATGACCACATTGAAAATAGATTATGAAAGAAAGATTAACATCTTGGATGAAACCATGCAATTCTCAAAGGACTTCAAAAGAGAGACCCTGATTAGCAAAATATCTACATTTGAGATATTAATATTGAAGACAGAACCTAAAATGGAAACAACTTTCAAAGCCTCAGTCCATGGTAAGAAATCCTTGAACATCTCTAGTAATAATGAAAAAGAAGAAGTTGATACTGAACTAGAAGAAATCATTTCTATGATTGCTAAGAAGGAAAGAAAAGTTAAAGGGAGATATGAAGGGCAACTACCATTCAAATGTTTTTCATGCAACAAATTTGGCCACTTTGCATCCAAGTGTCCTACAAGAGTCAAGAAATTTAGATCAGATTACAAGCCCAAATATACTAAAGAATACTATCATGCTGAAGATGGTGTAACTGATGATGACTTAGAAGAAGATGAAATTGGATTCGTTGCCATTAAAGACATTGATAAAATGATTGAAGAAATGGACAATGAAGATGAAAGGAAAACACAAGAGTTAGCATTAGTTTCCAAAGAAGACATCAGAACGGACTGGATCATTGATAGCTGGTGTTCACATCACATGACAGCTGACAAAGATAGATTTGTACATCTAGATAAGTACAAAGGGGTCATGGTTAGATTTGGAGATAACACTCCCAAACCTATCATAGGCAAAGGATCTATCACCTTAGATGGAAAGAACAAGACAACTATTAGATAAAGGATATTAGTTAGAATTAAAGAACAACAGATGTATTATCAACAACAAAGAAGGAGACATGATTGCGTCAGGCTCAAAAACCAAAGGTAATGTTTTCCAACTTAACTCTGAAGTAAGTTGTTTTGTTCCAAAAGTGGATGATAGTTGGCTATGGCACAAGAGACTTTGTCATATCAATTTTGACAACATAGTAAAGATAAGTAATGTAAAGGTAGTAAGAGACCTTCCAAGTATTGCAAGACCAATTGATACTATGTGCAAGGAATGTGTGATGGGAAAGAATGTAAGGAGTTCATTCAAAAGTAAACATAGTTCAGCAGAAAACAAATTGGATCTAGTGCATACAGATTTATGTGGTCCCACTCAAACAAGATCATACTATGGAGAGAGGTATTTCATTTTGTTTGTTGATGACTTTTCTAGGATGATGTGGGTTTCATTCTTAAAAGACAAATCTGAAGCTTTTGAGAAGTTCAAAGTATTCAAAGCTAAAGTTGAAAATGAATCTGGATTAAAGATAAAATGTCTAAGATCTGATAGAGGAGAATTCACCTCTAACTAGTTTTATGATTACTACGAAGAACATGGAATCAAAAGATAGTTAAGTGCACCTAGAACCCCTCAGTAGAATGGGATTGCAAAAAGAAGGAAAAAGATAATACTTGACATAGTGCGCACTATCATGATTGAAGGAAAGGTTGCCCATACCTATTGGAGAGATGCGGTCAATACAACAGTCTATACTATCAATAGAATATAGTTAAGGCCAGGTGTAGACAAGACACCTTATAAACTTTGGTTTGGTAATGTACCTACTGTAAAATACTTAAAAATCTTTGGAAGCAAGTGCTACATCAAAAGAGATGATAGTATTGGAAAGTTTGATGCTAGAAGCGATGAAGGTATTTTTATTGGTTACTCTACTAAAAGTAAATCCTATAGATGTTTTAATCTAAGATTGAAGAAGATCATTGAAAGTACTCAGGTGAAGATTTATGAGAAGTTTATGATTCAAGAAAGATACTATGAATGTGCTCCTATGATTTAAGATGAACCCGGACCTATCAATAAGGACACAATTATTGAAGAAATGTTTGATTGTAATGATGTTTCATGCAACAATCCTAAACCAAGTCAAGAAGAATCACATATTATAGATGAGAGTGTCACTCCTAAAAACTCAAAATACACAGCCAAATACCACTCTAAGTAATACATCATTGAATATCAGAGCGCTAAAGTCTTGATAAGATCCATAGAAAAAGGTTCAACTATTGATGAAGAGGTATGCTTACTTTCTCAAATTAAACCCTTAAGTTTTAAAGATGCGTGCAATGATTCAGATTGGAAAAATGCTATGCAAGAAGAATTAGATAAGATAGTCAAGAATGACACATGAGAACTAGTCCTTAGACCTCATGACAAGAATGTGATTGGAACAAAATGGATATTCAGGAATAAGATGAATGAAGAAGGTACAGTGGTAAGAAACAAAGAAAGACTGGTATGTAAAGGATATCCACAGAGAGAAGGAATAGACTACACTGATACATTTGCCCCTGTGAGAAGATTGGAAGCTATCAATTTTTCCCTGGATTATGCATCATTCAAGAAATTTAAAGTATATCAAATGGATGTCAAATCATCTTTTCTGAATGGTGACTTAAAGGAAGAAGTTTGCATAGAACAACCTGAAGGATTTAGTCTATCAAACAAACCAAACATGGTATGCAGACTAAAGAAAGAACTTTATGGACTTAAACAAGCCCCAAGAGCATGGTATGAGAGACTTGATGGTTACTTAACAAAGATAGGATTCAAAAAAGGAGCAACAGATTGTAACTTATTCATAAGAGAGATAGATGAAGGATTACTACTTGTTGCTATTTTTGTTGATGACATTATCTTTGGAGGTAATGACAAGCTTAGTGTAGAATTTGCCAAAGAGTTGCAAAGTGAGTTTGAAATGAGCATGATTGGACCTATCAATTATTTTTTGGGATTGAATGTAAAACAAACAGACAAAGGAATATTCATAAATCAGTCTAAATATGTGAAGGAGATATTGAAGACTTCCAAAATGGAAGATTGAAAACCACTAAGTACCCCCATGATAAAAGGAAGCAAGCTTTCTAAAGATGATAATTCCACAGTAGTTGACAAGACACTATACAAGTCTATGATTGGAAAACTCATATATCTTACTCAATCTAGACCAGATATTTCCAATGTAGTTGGCATTGTTTGAAGATTTGCAGCTGAACCTAAAAAAAATCACCTAATGGCAATAAAAAGAATATTCAGATACTTAGAGGGGACTATAGACTATGGTTTATGGTATCCTAACTCAGAGAATATACAACTTCATGTATATACAGATGCAGATTGGGCAGGTTGTGTTGATTATAGGAAGAGTACCTCAGGAGGAGTAGCATTTCTTGGAGACAGGTTGGTTACTTGGACAACCAAGAAGCAGAACTATATCTCTCAGTCAGAAATAGAAGCTAAGTATGTTGTAGAAGCACTAAATTGTTCAACAACGGTTTGGATCAAACAGATGATTAAAGACTTTGGTATTTAGATTGATTATCCTATTATTATTCACTGTGATAACACTAGCACTATCAATATGTCAAAGAATCTTGTGATGTACGCAAAGACAAAACACATTGAGATCAAATATCACTTTCTAAGAGAAAAAGTTATAGACAGAGAAGTAAATTTGGATTATGTGAGCTCTAAAGAATAGTTAGGAGATATTTTTACAAAGCCTTTATCAAAAGATACTTTTGAGTATCTCAGGGAGAAGCTGGGAGTAATTCCCTTTCCTGAGTCTGATTAGAATTTGCAGAAAAGAACATAAGTCCATGGTGACTGATAAATGGTTGACTACTCTACTTCTGGAGTAGTACCTGTGATTATTTTTGTTTGGCACCCTTTTCCATTGATGTCAAAGGGGGAGTATATAGTAAGGGGGAGCATATAATCTGGGGGAGTATATAGTCATGAAAATAAAAACAAAGTCAGAGGAGCTACAGCAGTAAAGAGGAACCCTTGATGAGGATATTGAGAAGATTGTAAAAATAAAGGAATCACTTTTGGATTGATGGTGTTTTTAATCATATATTTCCATCAATGTCAAAGGGGGAGATTTTCAGAGATTTTCTTCTGTGCAAATTTTTGATTGTATGTTTGTCATTGATGACAACATATAATATACAGTGGTGTCCTATATGCAATTATCAGTATAGATTCTTTGGAGCATTTTGTGTTTATTTCCATGATGTAGACATGTTCTATTTTCTATGTGCATTCACACAGATTCAGATATGCAGTTTCAGTGGAGTTATGTTAATCTATTTTGGCAGTTACAGTTTTTGAAGATCATTTGTTAAGAGCTAATGTATTTACATTGTTTTTTGAGTTCTACCTATCTTTGGGATATGCGTGTTTGTATTCATGTTTAGTTATGATTTAATAATTCTTATCCAAAGGCACTAAAAGGATTCTAACAAAAGCATGATGATTGAGTCAATTTGGTAGAGCCGACAATGTGATGTGATGTGTCTATTCATTTTGAGTTGCGCGGTCCTAATTTTGATTACGTTCTTAGTTAAGCTGACACGGAAGTTGATGAAGTATTTTATAAAGCCATCGTGACCTTATCCTTGTGGAAGATACATATAGAAGTTCAAATTTGATCGCTAAGAGTGAAGAATGAAGTGAAAAAGAGAAGACAGAGCAGAGTAGAAAGTTAGACAGTAAAAGTTGAAGATCTATGTGAATAAGAAGAAGAAGATTACAATTCATTGGAACTGATCAAGACAACAGGTCTACTCAAATAGTTCATTTATCAGATATAGTGCATATCTATTTTATTGAAGGTTGCAGTCTTCATCATTCTAGCAGTGAGCTTTTTGGACAGTGAGTCCTCACCCCTAACAGGGTTATTTGTAAAAGAATCCTAATAGGGTCTGACCAATAACCAATTCAATTTACTTATTGCATTGTAAAGATCAACTCCTAACAGGGTTGTAAGATCTTCTAATAGGGATTATTATACTCAAGTATAGTTCTTTGTGGGTGCTAATTCCCATCTGGGTTTTTAACTATTCGGTTTCCCCGTAACCAAAATTTTTGTGTTCTATCTTGTGTTATTTTAAATTGTTAATGCTTAATGTTATTCTGTAATTAATTGAAGAAAAGATTTAAAATAGCTGATAACTGATTCACCCCCCCCCCTCTCAGTTATCCCTTGGGACTATTCCAACACAAAATTCTCTTCAGTATTCCTCTTCTTCATAATGAATTACTTGTCTCTTTATATAGACACAATTTCACCATTTCTTGTCCTTCTTGTTTTCTTCATTGATCACTTCTTGATTCGTAAAGCTCGCCATGCTTGCTTTAGTTTTAATCTGTAAAAATCTCCTTGTTTTCTAGAATAAAACATGCTTTAAATCTCCTTCTTCTCTTTATATTTTAACTGATTGATGAAAAAAAAGTAATCAAACAGTTAACTCTATCTTTAGCTTCTGCTAGCTAAGTTGTTTTGTTATTTTTCTAACTTTAGTTCCCATCGGTCAACACTTTAGTTATGCTCAGTGACTACTGCAGATAGCTCAGGAATCAACTTCAGTTTAGTTAGGTGACAACTATAGTTATCTTGGTAATGCTTTTTTGGGTATCACTTGCTCAGGTAACACTATCTGTTGGGTAACACTGTGAACTTCTGTGCTCGGGGTTCATTATCACTCGGTGTACAAGATTACCGATGATAGAAAATTTGTCTCTTTAGATCTTTAAGTGTTGTGACAATATGAGTATGATAAATCATACCATATCAAGTTGACATCAATGACAATACAATACATTAACTGACTCAATGTCTTGCATATACCTTCTACATCTTGGTGATCATCAAATTTGTCATCTTCAAACATTCATTCAGTTATAGTTCATCAATCTTTCCCTTTGGAATTTATGGAAACATACTACATACTACTAATACATTATGAAATATATCAGTTGTAATTCATCAATCTTTACCAAAATTATTTTTCTATAGCCAATATAAATTTCTGACTCTTGGTAAGTTGTTCTAGCTTAGATTTGATTCTTGCAGAGTACTTTCTTCATTTTGCATTCCCTTCACTAGATAGATGTAAAAATTCTGATTTTGTCTCTCCCTTTGTTGTAGAATCTCTTCTCCAATTCTCTCCCTTAGATTAATGTTTCTTTGATTCTTTCTCTGATGTTTTCTCTCCCTTTGGATGATCATGATATATATTTCATCTCGATTTTCCCTTTGACAATAATATATTTCATTGAATACTTCTCTCCATATTCATTAAGTACATCTCTCAAATATTCATTAAGTACATCTATCCAATATTCATTAATTACATCTCTCCCTTTGATAGTAATGCCAAACTATATCTCTTTTCCATAATATATTCCTTGAATTTCCTTTCCATCAGCAATACAATAACTCTCATGTTCGGTGCAGAGAAGTACCTTTCTGTGTACTGATATATAATTGTAGTCCATTTTCAGCTTGCATCAACATGGTTGATCTTCTGATAGTGTGTAGGCTGATGCAGCCTCCTAGTCATCTTAGTGACAAGTAGATAAGGGTCCGATCCCTAGTCTCTTCCTCAGGTACTCAAATGTATCTTTTGGAAATGGCTTTGTGAATATATCTACTAATTATTACTTGGATTGAACATATTCCAATATCACCTCTTTCTCTTGTACTTGTTCTCTTAAGTAATGATACTTGATAGCAGTATGCTTAGTCTTAGCATGCATGACAGGGTTCTTTGAAATATTGATAGAACTTGTATTATCACAATAGATAATCACTGGTTCAAGAATTTTCATATTCATACCTTCCAGTAATTGTTTGATCCATGCAATGTTAGAGAAACTTGCAGCAGCAGCCACATATTCTTCTTCTATAGTGGATTCTGAGATGCATCCTTGCTTCTTACTTATCCATGTGACAAGTCTGTCACCCATGAGAATGCTCCTTCTATTGTGCTCTTTCTGTCATCTATGTTTCCAACCCAATCATCATCTATATAGACTTGAAGCTCAAATTTGTCTTCTATTTTACACCATAAGCCATAGTCTTTGGTATTATTTAGATATCTCAGAATTCTTTTGACAATAGTCATGTGTGATTCTTTGGGATATCTGGTCTAGTATGTACAACATACATGAGTTTTCCAAACATAGATCTATATAGGGTCTTATTTACCTTGGTTTATTTGTCTTCCATTGTCAGCTTGCATCCAGTTTCCATAGGTGTTCCAACTGGCTTGGAGTCCTCCATCTTGAATATCTTGAGAAATTATTTGATGTATTTGGATTGTGTGATGTAGATGCCTACATCCTATTGAAGAATCTGTAGACCAAGAAAGAATTTGATCTCTCCAAGCATTTACATCTCAAACTCTTTTCTTATTTCATTATAAAGTGATTTTCATAGCATATCATTACCTCCAAATATTATTGTTGATCTCTAAGTTTTGTTGATCATTAGTGCCCCACACTTAGTCATTTATCTAGGTAGGTTAGCCAATCATCACTACGGCTAATCTATCCAATATAGGTTGAGAAATCTGGCATAGTCATTGTCGAGCAGATAGTGATTGCTGAGTAACTCAAAAATCAAGAAAAAGTTGATCATGTTCATGTCGAGCGCCAGAGTCTTAATGAGCCGAGCAAGACAGTTTTGACATATATGTTTGGAATGACACAAACTTGAAGGTAAACTATTTTGGGCTGACTTGTTCATGCATTTAATTATTTAAATAGAGTTAATTATGCATTAATATTTGATCCCAATGCGTGGCATGGAGCCAATAAAAAAATTGGAATGCCTAAGCGGCATAAGCATTTGATCCTGATCGTTGATCTAGATCTAATCACTAGATTCATGAAGTATATTAAGATTGCTTCTTAAACCCTAATAGGGAGTGTGTGCACATGAGAGATAGAGAAGGTGTGCATACAAAGAGATGTACAAAGGGTTATGTTGATAGAAGAAGCATAGATCTTGCAGAATGAAAGAGCAGTGAATAGAAGAGTAAAGACATATCAGATTATTAGATCAGAGAAGGTATTGGAAAGAGGAGATCCATTATGAGCATCAGAGTGCATAATGAAGGATCAGTTCTTGAGACATTCTAACCAGTATATCAGGTGAAATATCTTAATAGAGTGGTTCTAACAGACCTTTCTAAATCTCTTAGCCGAGTGCTTACTTTGTTGTAAGTTTAAATCCTTTTACAAGGTATATTGTAATGATCTAAATCTCTTAACCAGGTAGACCTTTAACAGGGTAGATTACATATTGTAATCAAACTTTGTAGCCCTAACATGCACACTTTATTGCTGCAGTAGTGAAGATCTTTGTGGGTGTCATCCCCACCCCAGTTTTACCTTATTGGGTTTCTGGGTTACCAAAATTCTATTGTCTTGAGTTATTTATTTACTGTCATGGATGCTACTAATTAATAGTTCAATTATATTTATGCATGCTTGTGAATTAGTTTTGTTTTAAAGGATAAAATTCTAAGATCTAATTCACCCCCCCTCTCAGTATCTTGCTTTCCCATACTGTATTTCCAACAGTGATATCATCAGCAAATATTTTAGCAATCAGAATGTTATCATCAGTATCTTCTTTTAAATACCGATTAATGTTATCAATTATTCTTACAAATCCAATAATTATGAGATAGGAGTGAAGTCTTTCATACCATTCTCTTGGTGTTTGTTTCAATCCATACAAGGCTTTGTGTAGTCTACAAACCATGTTCCTCTTGTCAAGATCAAAAAAACCTTCTAGTTGTTCAATGTATACCTCTTCTTCTAGTATTCCATTTAGGAATGTAGATTTGACATCCATTTGGTATACCTTGAATCCTTTGTAGGAAGCATAAGCAAGTAGAATTATGCCTCCTCTAGTCTAGCCACGGGTGGAAAAGTTTCTCCATAGTCAATACCTTCTTCTTGTCCATACCCTTTGCATACTATTCTTGCTTTGTTCCTTGTGACTTCTCCATTCTCATTCATCTTGTTTCTGAATATCCATTTGGTACCAATTACATTCTTATCATCTGGTCTAGGTACTAATGTCAATGTTCTATTCTTCTCACACTTCTCTATTTCTTCATTCATAATACTAACCCATTCTTCATTTTCAAGTGAAGTATTGACAGATTTAGGCTCAAAATTACAAATTAAACATCTAGTGTTCAGTGACTTACTTATTGTTCTCATTCCATCCTTTTTGTCTCCTATGATCTAGTTCTATGGATGGTGACTTTTGACATAATTGGAAAGTACCAGTTCAACTCTTTGTTCATTATTCTGATCATCATCTTGACCTTCATTCAGAGGTACATCATCGTGAGCAATTTCCTGATTTTTAGTGTTTGCAGCCTGATGCTTGGGTGCATTGTTCTATCGCTTGGGAGTGATACACTGTTTCTTGGGCAGAGTGTCATGTTGTTCGCTGTAGAAAAACCTGTTGTTGTCTTTCAATTCTTTTATTCTTTCCTAATCATTTTTCTCAGGAAATTCATCTACTTTGACATTTTCACTTTCAATGATTTTGTTAAGACATTTATAAGCCTTGTTTTTGGTAGAATATCCTATAAATATTCCTTCTTCACCTTTGGATTCAAGCTTTCCATTTCTTTCATCTTTCAAAATATAACATTGACTTCCAAATTTTTTGAAGTAACTTGCATTGGGTATGTATCCATACCATAGCACATAAGGTGTCTTACTAGCGTATTTCTTCAATTGAACTTAGTTTAATGTGTAGACAGCAATACTGACAGCTTCTCTTCAGAATGTTTGTGTGATGCCTCTCTCAATCATCAGTGTTCTGGCATAATCAACAATGGATTTGTTCCTTCTTTCAGCAATCTCATTTTTTGTGGTGTTCTCAGTGCAGAAACCTATCTTTGAATTCCATGCTCCTTACAAAAGTTATTGAATTCATTAGAAATAAATTCTCCTGCTCTATCTGATCTTAGACATTTTAGTTCATTTCCACTTTGTTTTTCCACTATAGCTTTATACCATTTATACATCTTGAATGCTTCTGATTTCTCTTTTAAGAACATAATTGTCATCATTCTAGAATAATCATCTACAAATAGAATGAAGTATTTATCACCATAGTATCTCTTTGTTCACATTGGTCCACATAGGTCAGTATAGAATAACTCTAGAATAGCATTAGATGTGTAGTTTTTTCTCTTGAAACTAGACTTTGTCATTTTACCTTTTTGACAATTCTTACACATGACATGATCAGGTTTTGACATGCTCGGTAAGCATCTTACTTTTATTTTATTTCTTATCCTAACCATGATGTCAAAATTCACATGACATAATATTTTATTCCACAACCATATGTTTTATTTTCTATCCATTAAAAAAGTGGTTTTAATATCATCAAGATAGAATAGGTTACCTTTTTTCTGTTCACCAGTTCCGATCAACCTTCCTAATTCATTAAAGATCTTTTCCTTTTTGTTCTCAAATGCAACTCGGTGTCGTGTTTTATTTAGTTGTGAAACTCTTAATAGATTATAGTTAAGTCCTTTCACCCAATATGCATTTTCACATCTGATCGGATTATTTAACATGATTGTTCCTTTACCTTCAACCAGACAAGGTGAGTCATTACCCATTCTTACTGATCCACCATTATAATATTCAAAAGTTTCAAAATTTTCCTTACCTCCAGTCATGTGGTGAGTACAACCACTATCAATAATCTAGACATCATTCTTACTAACCTTAGATATGAGTGCAGTCTTTGTTAGAGTAAAAAGGTATTTCCGTGTTCACTTAATTAAATCATTATTGATTTAATTGTTTAAGTCACCTTTTTATATCTTGTTCACTTAAGATAAACTTTAGGCATGCAATAATTAATTCTTTATTAATTATTCATGCAACCTAGGTTTCTCCACCTACTTGGTGTTCGATCTCCTTTATAAGGATTGATCTCTTTGTATTTTATCATTCCCTCTCTAAATGAATATCTTATCTTTCAGAACATTCTTTTCTCCAAGCTTTGCTTTTGTAACAAGTTATTTTGCATGGAGTGGATCTTGGTGGCTGAATTCTATGAATTCTAACATTGTCTTAGAGCCTTATTTTATCTTCCAGATTTGTGTGCATGTCTGTGATTGATATGTAGTCCAAGTAGTACAACCTTCAGAAGATAGAAAGAACATAGGAAAGGGTCATGCATTATGTACAATCGCTATACCTCCCTCTTCTAGATGGCTACTCAATTCAAGTGCTTCACACCATATGGAATCTTCTTAGGGTTTATTCTCTTCTCTTAAGACTTCTCCTACCCCACATATTCTGATGGGGAATAACATTGCTATGAATGTATGAGGGAAAGGTTCTATTAACATTGATGATGGTGCATTCCATGATGTACTATGTGTTCCATCTTTGTCCTCTAAACTTCTCTCTATCTATCAGATAACTCATAGTGGGATAGGGAGGATAGTTGAGTTTACTCCAGATTCAGTACACATCAGAGATAGTGATACATGCAATATTATTTCTATAGGGATAGTTGATCATTATTCCCACTTGTACTCCTCTCATTTTGGTCCACCATCTCCATTGTCTGACAATAGCTCTCCTTTTTTATGAGAGCCTATTGAGGTGAAGTAGGGTCACTTGAACTTATGTATAGTTCCTGAGATCAGTGTTTTGACTTCTACACCTCCACCTCATGTTGAGTTTACATCTGTTCATCAAGATTCCTCTTCAACATTTCCAGACATTATCACTCCATGCATCTAGCCACCTAATACATTTTTTTGAGGACATACTTGAGGATATTCATCTCCTCTCAGATGATAGATTCAACACATCTATTGGCCCACCTTCATAGGTGATTCCATTATAGGAGTCTCATGCATTCTCTTTTGAGCATCATCTAGGCCTTCTAGTTTCTCCTCACATTCAGGAGTTTCCTCTTCTTCATCCAATGCCTTTTTTTCTTCCATAATGGAGCCACATTGGTCTGATCGTCGACACAAGGGTTTATCATTCTGAGGGGCTTTGGAGCTTTGATCCTCTGTCATGGGGGGGTGGTTCTACTTATGGTTTTGAGAGAGTCTCTTGAGCCATTATTGTTTAGCATGATTTTTTCCATCTCTTTTTGGAGTATATTTTTTCCCATGTGGTTTTCTCTATTTCTCCACTTTACAGAGATTTGGTTGTGATTGGGTACCTGATTAGGCCTTGTTGTCAGGACCCAAATTTACTTCTTTTATTAGTTGTTTCAAGGTTATAGCTTCTCCCTAAGTTTATCTTAAGCGGGGTGTTAGAGTAAAAAGGTATTTCTATGTTCACTTATTAATTAAATCATTATTGATTTAATTGTTAAGTCACCTTTTTATCTCTTGTTCACTTAAGTTAAACTTTAGGCATGCAATAATTAATTCTTTATTCATTATTAATGCAACCTAGGTTTCTCCACCTACTTGGTGTTTGATCTCTCTTATAAGGATTGATCTCCTTGTATTTTATCATTCCCTCTCTAAATGAATATTTTGTCTTTCAGAACATTCTTGTCTCAAAGCTTTTCTTTTGTAACAGGTTATTTTGCATGCAGTGGATCTTGGTGGCTGAATTCTATGAATTCTAACAGTCTCAACATACCTTTCCTCTTCATATGAATGATCCTTCATAGAAACAAATACCACCTCAATATCTTAAGCAAATGCGGTGTTAGTATTCTCAGCCAGGTAACACACCTTCTTTTCTTTGTCCTTGTAGTCTTGGTTGTCTCTTTTGTCAGATTTTCAATTGCTTTGGTAGTCTATGTCATCACCTCTGTCAAACTTATTTTCATATGATTTATCATTACTTCTATCATCTTTTCTTTTTTTAGGACATCTAGCAGCAAAGTGTCCAATCTCTTTACAATTAAAACATACCAATGGTAATTTACATTTGTATCTACCTTTTCCTCTCTTTAATCTTCTAGCCACTAGTGCTTCAATCTCATCAAGTTCTTGGTCATCACTATCAATTTCACTATCATTTCTCATAGTGCGTTTATGACTTGATTTACTTATTTTCAAAGAATATTTGAATGTAGACTCAATAGTTGGTAAGACACTGTTGTCAAAGTTATTCATCTCAAATGAAATAAGTCTTCTAATCAAACTATCTAGAGTAACATTTTTATTTTCTACTGCTCTCATTTCTTGTATAGTAGATACTCTAATAGCATAAATAGGTAGTAAGGTTCTTAGAATTTTACTTACCACTTTTTCTTCTTCAAGTAAACCTCCTACTCCTCAGATATCATTTACAACCTCTTTGATTCTATAGTTGTACCGAGTGATGTTTTCTCCTTTCATTCTTAGGTCATCAAACCTTCCTCTTAGGCTTTCAGCCTTAGCTCTTAGCACATTCTTATCTCCTCCATGTACTAGCTTCAATTTTTCCCACATTTTCTTTGTAGTGGCGCATGATTTGACATCTTCAAATTCAGCATCAAATAGTGAGGAAGCAACTTCTATCATCCTAGAATTGTGTTCATGATTTTATCTCAATTGACCAACTATCAGAGGTCCAGTAGGTAAAAGAAATTTATTATCTAAGTATTGAGTGACATCATTTCCAATACCTGATAGGTGGAGTCTTATCCTGCTTTTCCATGATGCAAAGTTTTCCTTGTTCAACTTAGGCACATCCCTTTTGATCATCTTTTGATCTTTATCTTGAGTCTATAAAATCCCTTTCTAAGCACACAAGCTCTAATACTAATTGTTAGAATAACTGAGAGGGGGGGGTGAATCAGTGGCCTCAAACAAATGTAAAACCTCTAGTAATCTTCAGTCCTACAAGATGTATGCATTGTGTGAATCTAACATGTATATACTACTTGTTGTTTATAATATTTATCCTTTCCTTAAGATTTACCGAATAGTAGTCTATCTTTTCTTAACCTTTACCGAAACACAATAAATCACTTAGTGTTTACCGATCAATCCTATTTTAGTAATGTATAAAGAAAAACATCGAAGAAATGAACCATATACACATTTGACAGATGGATTTTTAACATGGAAACCCTATTAGGGGAAAACCACTTGGTACCGGTAACCCAAAACTTTCACTCTTCTGAAGTGATCTCGGTGAAGAGCTTACCTTGTTAAAGGTTACAAACACACTATTAAGCATGACCTTGTTACAGGATTTATCACTATCAGTTTATCACTTGACCTAGCATTCACTATGTTGTCAACATGAAAGCCTTTTGATACTCCTTGGGATGTATCTCAATATATAAAGGATGGTTAAATCCCACTCTATTAAGAGATTTTCTGAATCAATGGTTAAATTGAAACAATATATGATCTGTTAAAAAATAAAAATTAATCTTGTAGATGTTCAGATCTATTGTAAGCTCATAATACCTCTCTGATCAATGTTCTCTTCAATTCCTTTTCTCCACTTCTTTCTGCTTCATGAATGTTGTTGCTTCTTTGTTGCTCGGTGTCTGTAGATTTCTTTCCTTTGTTCTTCAGCTTGTATGATCAAATTTTTATGAAGACTTCTATCTTCACCAGAATTCTCTTCAGCATTCCTCTTCTTCATAATGAATTACTTGTATCTTTATATAGACATCATTTCACCGTTTCTTGTCCTTCTTGTTTTCTTCATTGATCACTTCTTGATTTGTAAAGCTCGCCACACTTGCTTTAGTTTTAATCCATAAAAATCTCCTTGTTTTCTAGAATAAAACATTATTTAAATCTCCTTCTTATCTTTATCTTTTAACTGATTGATGATAACAAATTAATCAAATAGTTAACTCTATCTTTAGCTCCTGCCAGCTAAGTTATTTTGTCATTTTCCTTACTACAGTTCCCATCGGTCAACACTTTAGTTGTTCTTGGTGACTACTTTAGATAGCTCGGGCATCAAATTCAATTCAATTTGGTGACAAATTTAGTTATCTCGCTAATGCTTGTTCGGTTATCACTTTCTCGGGTAACACTATCTGTCGGGTAACACTATGAACTTCTATGCTCGGGGTTCACTGTCACTCAGTGTACAAGATTACCGATGAAATTTTTTTTGTCTCTTCAGATATTTAAGTATTGTGACAATATGAGTATGAGAAATCATACCATATCAAGTTGACATTAATGGAAATACAATACATTAACTGATTTGATGTCTTGCATATACCTTCTGCATCTTAGTGATCATCAAATTTGTCATCTTCAAACATTCAATCAGTTATAGTTCATCAAAGATGGGGATGTGTACAAGGATGAGCTATGATCTTATATCCAAGGTCACTTGATATTATATTTCTTTTTTTTTAGTTACAACAGTTTTGGTGAAGACTATTTGCAGAATAATGGCTGATAATTATGACAGAGTTAGTCTCTGAATTTTGTGGATAACTTGAGTGCGAGCATGATTCATGTTATGAAATATTGGGGAATGTGAGGAGACATATTTAGGAATATTTTTTATGATTCTTGGGTCACAAGATTCTTTGTGACGTTAGTTGTGGCACGTGTTCAAGAGAAGACCTATTTGGGTCGAGTTCAGAGATGTAGTGTTTATTATGGATAGTGAGCATGGATTATAGATCTGGGATTATATTTAATCAATTACTTATTATAGGTACCATGTGTATCTAAGAAAGGGGTTATATAATTATTTGTGCATCGGGGAACTCTTAATTGGCTGACCTATTTCTTTATTGTAAACTTGTATAAAGGAAAGTTGTTTTCTTGCTTAGAATTATGGAAGCTGCGAGCTTACATTTGAGAAGTCTGTTGGATGTAGAGCAGAGGTTGTGATTGATGAACTTCATTGGAACTATTTAAGAAAATATTTTTCTATTAGTCAATTAGTTGGATATCATATCTTTGTATATCTACATCTCAGAAAGTGAGTCTTGAATGTGAATTTAACCTTCTTTAGGAAGTTAGCTTGGGCAGTGAGCCTGTTATTTCTCTTGACTCCTAACAGGGTTTGTCCTTTAATAGGTACTGTGTACTATATGTAATAATCAGCTCCTAACAGGGCTAGATCTCCTAATAGGGATACTATAATTTTAGTGCATTATTTGTGGGTGCTAATTCCCATTGGGTTTTTCCCTTAACATGATTTCCTTGACAACAAATGGTTGTGTTATGGTGTTGTTTTTAATGTGTTCATAATTGTATTTATCTTTTGATTGTTAAAGGTTAAAATTTTAAGTATTTGGCATACAAATTATTCATCCCCCATCTCTCAGTTGTACTGGTGGACTATTATTTCTAACAATTGGTATCAGAGCTTCTGGTCCTTTAAGAGAAATCTTAACATCTTGAGGTGATCCTGAAGATGGTGTTATATAGGAAAGAGAGGCCAAAGTTTGACCCTGGAAACTTTGACAGTTGGAAGAGAAAGATGAGAACTCATGTGTTATGTTTGGGAATTGTCTACTGGATGATTACAAATAAAGATGAGCAGATCAAGAATGAAGATGAATTAGATACAACTACTAATGAAGAGAAGAATTTATTTTCTTGTAACATGGTTGCAAGAGAAGCACTAATTAGGGCACTCTCTAAAGGTGAATTCATAGAGGTTTAATATTTTGATTATGCACATAAAATTTGGTCAAGATTAGAAGCACTATATGAAGGAGATAAGTTATCTAAGCTGTTGAAGTTATAGAACTGGAAGACAAAGATGGAAATTCTAAAAATGAAAGATGATGAGAATGTTAGAGCATATGTACAGAGGGTTACTAAGGTTGTTATAGGCTTTATAAATTTTGGAGGCACCTGTAGTAAAGAAGAAGTGATCACAAATATTCTTCGATATTTGGGATTTATTTATAAAAATAAAATGTAAGCTATAAAGGAGATCATATCATTAACGATGAGCTTGAATAGAGAGATGTTGATTGAAAAATTAACTACCTTTGAGGCCACAGAGCTGGGAGATTCATTACCTAAGGTTGAATCAACATTCAAGGTGACTATGCATAATTAAAAAATACTTTATCATGTCTTGTGAGCACCAACATAAGTGACTTGTGATAAGATCTTTGTGAGTATGCTAATGATTGGTAAATGATATAGGAAGAAGAAAGGAAGTTAGATGAAATAGTGGCCTTGATGGAAAGAAGAGAAAAGAGAGGTAAGGGTAAGTTTGAAGGAAAGTTACCTCTGAAATGTTTTTCATGCAATAAGATAGGTCATTTTTCTTCTAAATATCCTACAACGGTTCCTAAACATCAATCTAAGTTTCATAGGCCTAATTTATCCAAGGATAAGTAATTCTACTATTCTAGTGAAGGTATTTCTGATGATGATGTTGTGGATTATGATGAAATTGGATTTATTTCTATTAAAGATTATGAGCCTATTCATGAAGAGAAAGCCCTAGTTTCACATGTTGAAAAGAAATCTAAATGGATCATAGACCGTAGTTTTTCACATCATACGACTGGTGATATAAACAAGTTTATTTAGCTAACTAAATATGATGGTGGTGTAGTCAAATTTGCTTTCAATACTCCTAAGTTTTGTTAGAAACACTGAGAGGGTGGGGGGTGAATCAATGTTTGTCTATTAATTATAATTCAGCAACCTTAAAATTGAATCAAATATATAACAAATGAAGCACAACACATAACACAAGATATGATTATGAGGAAACCTTGATCAGAGGAAAACCTCGATGGGAATTAGTACCCACAAATGATTGTACTAGTATACTAAACCTATTAAAGTTCCTTTGCCCTGTTAGGAGTAGTCTTTATAATGCAAGTACAATGAACCTATTAGGAATCTTTAAAAAACCCCTATTAAAGGTGGTTGGCTCACTACCAGAGCTCACTGCTCAATAAGATGAAGGCTACAACCTTCTAATATCTGATATACACTATATCAAAAGATGAACTGTTGGAATGACACTATTGTCTGATCAGTTCCATTTATGCACTGATGCTTTGATCTCTTGAAGACTTCTACTTCATACTAATTTCCTTATATTGTTCTTCTAAATATCTTGTCTGCTTCTTTTTCATCGACACACTTAATACAAAAGTGCATATCTAGTATATATACATGCCTGAATAGACATGACTAAAACAAGACCTTAGTCAGCCCAAAAACAACATACTTAACACTTCCAAATAAATTGGCTTAAGCATGTTTACATGAGTGTTTAAGACATAATTACAAACATAGTACAATAGGTGCATAGCCTTTACAAAATAAAATATTATACGCTAATCCAAATTCTGAGGTCGGCTCCACACTCTATTTTCTGAACTGCTAGTGGCACTTAATCTTGCTGTAACTTCTCTATATTGTACCATGTGTGTATAGGGTAAACACAAAAATATATCATAGAGCTTAAGTATGAATGCACATAGTTTGAATTGATCGTACGCATGTGCGCTGGTGCTCTAATCGACTTCATATCTCTGTTATGTTCTAACTTCTGTACTTAGCCAATTTTTCTCTTCAAAGTTTAATATCAAAACTTCATATGAATTTGTTGCCATAATGACAACAAAAAATAAGTCATATACACCCTGAGTGTCAACTTTCCAATAATCTCCCCCTTGTCATTAATGGCAACAAAGGAATGTGGCCAAGTTGCTTAAACTTTGACTTAACAACAAAAAAACTTTATATCATAACTTTGGCATATATACATACACTACTCCCCCTTTGACATTAATGACAAAGGTGTCAAAATTTGTAAGTCTCTAGGTACTTACTCCATGTACACATCTAGATAAGCAATCTGAAGATTCTTGATCTCTTGCTGCTAGAATACCTTCAACACATCAATAGTCTGAAGATGGGCGCATAATGCATATGTAAGCTTCTCCATCTTTGTCAGATCCATGCAGGGTCCTTGATCATATGTGACAATGGTTTCATCTATATGTTTGATGTTCTCATTCAAAATAGATAAGGAGGGTGCAAGTGCATTTCTCAGTTGGGTCTGCCTGATCCTTATCTTGTTGAGCTCCATCTTAGCTTTTTCAATCTTGTCTATCTGCCCTTGATAGCTATTGTTGCAGATATTGATGTCTTGGGAGGTTGTTTCAACAGATTACCTTATGTTTTCAACCAAGATATCTGCCTCCTCAATCTTATTGATGTGGTCAGAAGTGAATTTACCTCTATCCATGAAATTTTCTATTACTTTTTTGCCTTTTGATGCTAACTCTTTCAGAATTGTCTAACCAATCTTCAAATAGTTGAGATCTAAAGAGAAGTTCTTTACCAATTTATCCAATCTTTCCTTTTTGTAATTTTCCTCTGCAGTTCTACTAGCTGAGTCTACTAAACTTGTGAAGTGTTCTTTGAAGCTTGTTAAGATGCTATCAACATCATCAACTGACTAAATTTTAGCCACTTTCTTATCTACTGGCACTAAGTCATTCAAAATGTTCACTAACTCCAGAAAGAGAGGCTTTCTCATAACTTGTTTCTCTTTGGCTTTCTCCATGTCTAATACATTGATCTTGATCAAATCTTCTTCTCCCCATGCATCTAGGCTTGTTGAGTCAGGGGTTAAACTTGACAACAATGACCTTGATGGTAATATAGCATTTTGAATAGTATCCTTATATTCACTTTTCACTGGGATCTCCATAATAGGTGGTTCATTAGATTGATTGTCCTCATTATTCAAATCTGTTGAATCTTTAGGAGAAGCTTCATCTTGTTGTAAGGAAGTATTATCAGTGCATACCTTCTCTGTCTCTTTAGTGCTTACAAATGCCTTTTCAAATTTGTTCATGTCATTATCTGAAGTTGTCATGGATATCTTGACATCATTGATCACAATGGTTTCATCTAAATCTTTGGTTGTATCAGAAGGTGATGAAACTTTTGGCGTTGAATCCTATGGACTTGTCGTAGGCACATTTGGAATCACTGGTTCTTTATCCTATTTGGGAGGGACTGGAGTCCCTTTTTCTATAGGCACTGTTGATGGATACATATGTCTATCCAAAAATACTTTCTCAAATTCTTTCTGAGTCTCTTCACCAACCAGTTCATACTCTTTGTTCATAATATGAAGACTTCTTGTTTTGGTTCTGAGATGAGGTTTTACCAAATCTAACAGTATTTCTTTCTCATCATGTGAGAAAATAGGGAGAAGACTATCTAATGTTTCTTCTCTAATCCTCATATATTCCTCTATTGCTTTTATTTTCAATAGGTCTAGTATGTTCCATACTTATTCTGGTATGATTGTCTTGAGTTCCAATACTAACCTTTTAAACTTGATCATATGAGAGATAATCATAGAATGAATTTCTGACTTATCTATCTCTTGGTACTTGTCTTAGACATTTTTAGTAGAGTCTAGTCTTCCTTCATTAACAATTTTGTTCCTTAAGACTGTCAGACTAGGTCTGAATCCTACCTTAGGAGGGGCTTGAGTGTTCTTTACTTTACTCCTTTTTGTCCTTGAGGATGGGTGACTTGTGGGAACTTGCTTCCTTCTTCTGGTCAACTTTCTTGGTATTGAAGGTGGAGATGATTATAGATCAATGGTGGTAGAAGGTGCAGATGTAACTTCATCAGACTTCTTCTTTTTCTTCTTGGGTATATCATCAGGTTTTTCTATTTTCACTTCTGTAAGAGTTTTCTTAAGTTCTTTTGCAATCTTAGCTTCACTAGATTTATCTAGGTCTTCTTGTGTGACCCCATGAACTTTTAGGATATTGGATGTAATCCTTGATGCCTTCCTTTTGTTATCTGCATTGTATAAGACAAAATCAACTTGATTTTTCTTTTCTCTGTATGTGCCCCATCTTGGCTCATTTGAATCTTTGGGCGTAGACAAAAGAACTTATGCATATCCTTCCAACACGTGTTCTTCAACTTCATAACCAAGTGGGTGAATCCATTTGGTTCTTGGCTCAATTACTTCCATGCAAGTACAATTAGTTTCCACCATGAAGCATATGGTGTCTTTGTACTTTTCAACTATCTTTTCTAGTATTCTGAACCTTTTCTACATTTTGATCCTGAATGTTTTGATCTCCATATCCATACAGTCCTTTACACTGCTCTCTAATGTAGCCTTTAGTGAAATTTGAGACATAGTGGGTTTTCTCCTTTCTAGGTAAAGATTAGAAACTTTACCAACAATGTGAAAGTATAGATAGATAATCAAAGAGCCAAATCTGAATATTTTTCTCTTGTCATGCTTGATAACTCTAATGTTCTCAATCAGTTGTGCACGCAATATTTCACAGAGATTATACTGGGTGTTATCTTTTTCCATCCTTATTGCTTCTAGAATAGTATCTACAAACACACTATTTAGTCTGCTTGCATGCTAAAACTTGTAACCAAGTATCATGGTGAGGAATTTCATGTTTGCTTCCATAATGGGATCAATGGTCATCCCATGCCTATCACTTCTAGATAAGCATGCTTGTTCAACCTGTTTCTTTACATCTTTACTAGTGGGAAGAACTAGTCCAACCTTAGGGAGTCTGGTCATCTTGTGAATAAGATCAACAGTAATGCGGACAGGAACTTCACCAATCAAATACAGATCATCATGTATACTACTAAGTAGGATTTTAACCCATTCTGGTTCATAGAACTCATGTGCATTTGAATACTCAAAGATAGGTTTATCAGTGAGATGCATGTATTCATGCTTGAATGAGTAATCTGGTTTCATCATTGATTCCATAAGAGTTGCTATGCTATTATCCCCAACAGTTTCTTTCTTACAATAGATGTATGTGCGAATGTCCTCTACATGTATGACTCCTAGTGGAGTCTTGGAGAATTCCCCTTCTACATCATCTAGTACAGACTTGAATGGATGCTTATTAAACACATATCTCTTCTTCTTAGAGATTTCAAACACTGTAGGAGTATCCATTACTTACTTGTTTCTTTCTTAAGTAGGGTTTCCAAAGATTTTGAAATGACACATCTGCTAGGGTTCCGTTTCAACTTTGATTCACCTTGCTAACCAACCAATGGTTATCTATTGATGCTTTGATGCTAAAATCTCATGTGCTCTCTGAATGCTCAATCTAAAATGTAAAAGTGAAGATGAGAGATCTCTTTACTAACTCATATAAAAGTTACTACATTTAATGCTTGTTGCCATAATGTAGTTTGGATTGAGAATCTCAATCTTTGTTTCTATCCAAGTTCAAGCTATGTGTTCATGCATACTTCTCAAATTCTTCACCAAATACATGAATCCATAGGCTCATACTCAGACGTGAGTATACCAACCACAAAGGGGTTCAGAGCTAGAATAGCTCCCCTAAGACCATGAGGGTCATCTTAACTAGAAGTAGAAGGTGCATCCACTATGGATGCATCTACTACCTTGTTCTCATCATTATATTTCTTTACTTCAACCCATATTTTACCTGAATCTTTTGTAGCTTTTACAAACTTGACTTCACCAGATTCTTCAAATAGTAATTTTTTAGGCTTTTCTTGTTTCTGAGTTCTTGACCTGCAAAACCTTGAGATATGTCCTAATTTGTTACATGAGTGATAGATTATTGGAGGTCTATTGATATTTTTTATCATGTTGCACTGCTTGGCTATGTGTCCATTATAATTGCATATCTGACATGTAATATTCTAATAGTTTCTCTGAGGTTGATTTCTCTGATTGTGCTGTGACTGATTTGTTTGACTTGTTCTGCAACAAATAGCCTTGTCACCAAATTTATTGTAGGAGTAACAATAGCCATTGAAATGTCTTACCTCTTATCAATCTCTTGCCAAGTGTCCATGCTTGTTACAAGAATGACAAGTTTGGTTAACTGGCTTGTGTTCATTTTTAGGAGGTTTTGTATTACCCTCTGCAAGATTCTCACTTTTCTTTGCTTTTGTGAATTCTTCTTGTGATTTCTTTCTTTCTTTCATTTCATTGATTTCAATCTGAGCTATACTGTATCCAACGCTAGTAGTATCACCTCTTAGCTTCTATGCATAAAGTTTTGATTGAATTAGATCAGAACTTGTGTGTAATTTCTCAATTTTCTCTTTTGCTTCTATTAATTCAGATTCAATATTTTTCTTGATGTTTTCCAACTCTAAGATCTTCATATTTTCTTGCATAAGTTCATCATCTAATTGTTTGCTTTCTTTGGTCTTTTCTTCAATAGTTGTTAGGCTATCTGTAAGCTATTCATTTAGATATTCAATCTTGTCTTTCAAAGACATGTTTTCTTCATTTAGTTTTTTGACCATTTTTCCCAAATCATTTGTAGAGAAATCTTTTAGATCTTTCCTTAATTTTTTTATAAGAATTTGGGAGCCATCAACTTTTAGTTTAAGTTCTTAATTTTCTTTTTCAGATCTGTCAAAATCATCAAGGGCTGCTTCAAGATTCCTTTTCATATGTTTCTCTATTGTTGAATCCATGATCTCCTCAAGTGGTTAACTTTCTTTCAGAGGACCAGAGATCTGATACAAATTGTTAGAAATACTAAGCGCGGGGGGGGGGGGTGAATCAGTGTTTGTCTATTAATTATAATTCAGCAACTTTAAACTTGAATCAAATAGATAACAAATGAAGTACAACACATAACACAAGATATGATTATGGGGAAACCTTGATTAGAGGAAAACCCCGGTGGGAATTAGTACCCACAAATGGTTGTACTAGTACAGTGAACCTGTTAAAGTTCCTTTGCCCTGTTAGGAGTAGTCTTTACAATGCAAGTACAATGACCCTATTAGGAGTCTTTAAAAAAACCCTGTTAAAGGTGGTTGGCTCACTGGTAGAGCTCACTGCTCAATAAGATGAAGGCTACAACCTTCTGATATCTGATATACACTATATCAAAAGATGAACTACTAGAAGGACATTGTTGTCTAATCAGTTATGTTTATGCGCTGATGCTTTGATCTCTTGAAGACTTATAATTCATACTAATTTCCTTATATTGTTCTTCTGAATATATTCTCTACTTCTTTTTGATCGACACACTTAATAGAAAAGTGCATATCTAGTATATATACATGCCTGAATAGACACGACTAAAACAAGACCTTAGTCAGCCTAAAAACAACATAAACAACGCTTCCAAAAAAAATGGCTTAAGCATGTTTACATGAGTGTTTAAGACATAATTAAAAACATAGTACAATAGGCACATAGCCTTTACAAAAAAAGATATTATACACTAATACAAAATCTAAGGTCGGCTCCATACTCTATTTTCTAAACTTCTAGTGGCACTTTATATTTCTGTAGCTTCTATGTACTGTCATACCGTACCATGCATGTATAGGGTAAACACAAAAAAATATCATAGAGCTTAAATGTGAACACGCATAGTCTGACTTGATCGTACGCACATGCGTTGGTACTCTGATTGATTGCATATCTCTATTCTATTCTATCTTCTATACTTAGCCAATTTTTCTCTTCAAAGTTTACTGTCAAGAATTCATATGACTTTGTTTCCATAATGACAACACAAAATAAGTCATATACACCCTGAGTGTCAACTTGCCAACAAGTTTATCATTGGAGTGGGATCGATTTCTCTTGATGGTAAAACTAATATTGATGATGTATTTCTTGTTGATGGAATTAAGCATAATTTTTTGAGTGTTGGATAGCTTGTAGATAAGGGTTATCATTTGAATTTCAATTATGGTAAATGTTATATCAGAAGTAAGACAGGAGATTTGATCGCATCTAGTACTAAGTCAAGAGGTAATATTTTTGAGTTGAATACTACATAATTTTATTATTTTGTTTTGAAGAACGTTGATTACTGTTGGTTATGGCCTAGAATATTATGTCACATAAATTTTGATAATATTGTGAAAGCAAGTATGAAAAATGGTGTTAGGGATCTACCAAAGATTGTGAAACCTTCTAACACTATGTGTAGAGAATGTGTGATGGGGAAACAAACTAGAAGAAGCTTTAAAAGAAAATCTTACTCAACAAAAGGGAAGTTGAATCTAGTGCATACATATCTATGTGGTCCTAGAAGAACAAGATCTTACTATGGTGAAAGGTATTTCATACTTTTTTTTGATGACTTTTCTAGGATGACGTGGGTTACATATCTTAGAGAGAAATTCGAGGCTTTTGATAAATTCAAGATATTCAGAGAAAAAGTTGAGAATGAATCAAGTTTGAAGATAATATATTTAAGGTCAAATAGAGGTGGAGAGTTTACTTCAGATTTTTTCAATACCTACTATGAAGAGAATGGAATATATAGACAAACATCTTCTCCTAGGACACCACAACAGAATGAGATTGTAGAGAAAAGAAATAAAATTATATTAGATGCTACCAGAACTATGTTGCTTGAAGGAAATGTGTTGTATGTTCATTAGAGAGAAGTTGTTGGTACTTATTTTTACACTTTGAACATAATTCAAACCAGAGAGGGTACTAATAAGACTCCTTATGAACTATGGTTTAATCATGATCCTACTATGAAATATTTCAGAATATTTGGTAGTAAATTCTATATCAAAAGAGATGATGTGATTGGAAATTTTGATGCTAGAAGTGATGAAGAGATATTCCTTGGTTATTCCACTAAGAGAAAGCTTATAAATGTTTCAATCTGAGATTGAGGAAGATGATTGAAAGTTCTAATGTAAGGATTGATGAGAAGTTTCAGATTCAAGAAAGAACATATGACTATAGCTAGACTTCAAAGAATAGGGAGGTTACTACAAATCAGGAAGAACCTTTTGAGGTTGATCATGAGATCGAGATATATATAAATAATTCAAATGATTCTACTGAAATTCCAAATACACTAAGGTATGTTAAGAAGAACCATCCTAGAAATCAAATTATTAGCAATGCAAGAATAGGCATGATGAAAAGATCTAGATTAAGAATTGAAAATTGTTTTCTTTCTCAAGTCGAAACTAAAACTACTGATGAGGCTTATACAAATGAATCTTGGACTAAAGAAATGCAGGAAGATTTGGAACAGATAAAGAAAAATAATACTTGGGAATTGGTTCCTAAATCTAAAGATAAGAATGTTATAAGGACTAAATGGGTTTTTAGAAACAAGATGAATGAAGAAGTAATGGTTGTAAAGAATAAGGCAAGACTGGTTTATAAAGGGTAGTCACAACAAGAAGGCATAGAATTTGAAGAAACATTTTCTCATGTTGACAAGCTTGAGATAGTGAGATTATTTATTTCTTATGCTACACATAAAGACTTTAAATTATATCAAATGGATGTGAAATGTGCATTTCTGAATGGAGATCTATAGGAGGAAGTATATATTGAATAGCTTGACGGATTTCCTCTAAAATATGATGAGAACATGGTTTGAAAATTGAAGAAGGCTTTGTATGGACTGAAACAAGCACCTAGAGCATGGCATGCTAGATTGGATAGGTATTTACCTCGTCTTGGTTTTAGAAAAAATAATGGATAGAATTTAATTTGTACTTAAGAACTAGAGAATATGGAATCTCAATAGTTGAAGTTTTTGTAGATCATATCATTTTTGTAGGTAATGATGAAATGAGTGAGAAGTTGTCTAAAGAAATGGAAAATGAATTTGAGATGTCAATGATTGGTGAAATGAAATTTTTTCTTGGATTGCAAATTAATCAGAACAAGAATGGTATTTTTATTTCTCAGACCTAGTATCTTAAGGGGATGTTGAAATTTTTTGGAATGTAAGAGTATAAACCCGTTGGAACACCTATGGTTGATGGTTACTAGCTTACTACTACTGATGAATATCATAGTTTTTTTCAAGCAAAGTACAGATCTATGATTGGAGGCTTACAATATCTAACTCGCACTAGACTAGATATTGCTAATGCAGTTGGAATTGTGGCAAGATATGAAATGGATCCTAAACAGACTCACCTTGTTGTTATAAAGAGAATATTTAGATATCTGAAAGGAACACTGGAATATGGATTACAGTATGAAAAATTTGATGATTTTGTTTTGCATGCTTATACTAATGTTGATTGGGCAAGAAATATTGATGACATAAAGAGTACAAGTGGTGGTGCATGTTTTCTTGGGAAAAGGTTGGTTTCCTGGTTCAGTAAGAAGAATGATAGAATAGCTCAGTCTATTATTGAATCAGAGTATATTGTTGCTGCTATAAATTGCACACAGATTGTTTGGATGAAGAAGATGCTGAAGGACATTGGGATAACTTATGGTCAGCTAGTGGTTAGTCATTGTGATAACACTAGCACAGTGAATATGTCAAATAATCTAGTTATGCATTCAAAGAATAAACATATTTCAATTAGGTATCATGGTGCAGGAGCACCAGGGCCAAGCAAAAAGGCTAAAGAGGAACACTAGGGTCACTCATGGATCCTAGAGGATTTGAAGACATATGAAGACTAAAAGGACCTAAAAGGTCTAAAATATTGTAATTTAGGCCATTAGTGCCTATGAAATGTAATGGAGTCATAAAATGTAAAATTGCCAAAGTTGGCTAATAAAGGCCTAAAGGGCTAATGTAAGGGGTAATGAGGTAGTTATAAGAGTTTGGTTAAATTATAGTTTTATAATTAAATAATAGTCCATTTGGATGTAATTAAATAAGAAATATATCATAAAGTGCAAACAATGATGTAAGTTGTCTCATTGACAACAAAGT
>MU224951.1:2809848-2820616 GCA_018584345.1 Thuja plicata
TATATATATATATATATATATATATATATATATATATATGGATGATGTAATTAACTTGATTTTTAGAATAAGAAAATTGAAGTAATTTGGAGCTCATAATGCCTTTAATGTTTCTCCTTTTTTATTTATATCCCATGCAATTGTCAAAAATGTAATGACATGCAGACTCTTAGGAATTTGTCACTGGTATGCAAATGTATAGCTTTTTATCATCATTAGGCACTCTTTTAGAATGGATACCACATGATAGTACAACCATCACTAATACCCACTGATATTATAAAAGTATGAATACTAAGTTTTATTGAAATGTCAGAAATAGACTTAGGCATCAAGGCATAGAAGCCAGGATAACAAAATAGTCACCTTCCTTTTAATATACCAAATTCTGATTAAGGCAAGATATTGGACCCGCAATGACCTTGAAAATTCATATCCTTGGGTACATTATGATTCATATAACTTAGTGAGAATCTAGATCATAAAACAAATAAGGAAATTATTTCAACCTCACCATAGTTTACACATAACAAAGATCAAGATATATGCGGCTATCCACCCATAGTGGCATCTCTTACCATAAACATCCAAGTTAGGTGAAATTTATAGGATCATTGTGAAACAATCACCATACGTATAAAATCAAGAAAACATTATGCCCCCTATCCTTGTGACTCTTCATCTTTGTGCAGACATCATTGAGTAACTAAGAAGACATAATAATCAATCAATTGTGAATCAATTAGATAAAATTTATAATTACTTAGATGCCCCTAGTTGAAAACATCATCAGGACATACAAGAATCATAATCAAACCAATATCAACCTATGTGTTTAAGTAGTACTTGTTCAGTCATTTGTCAAACACAGTAGAGATTCATCAATCAGAAAAATGGAATATAAACAATATGGTGTTCCATGTCTGTGCATTGATAGGATAATCCGTTCATGTTTGTGATCCAATATAGCCTTGTAGGAACTCTGTTATTGTAAATGTCATGTCTGGATATGTGATGTTTGAAAAGACACCCTTGTTTTGGAAAGTGATATTGTTTGGCATGTATCAAGAAACATTGTGTCCACGAGGCAAGCCATCCTAGAGAAACCTAACAACCACAACCTACCACGCTAGCAAAGATTCCCCCAGCGTAGAGTGCCTTATTCCTAAGATGTAAATGTAGCCAAATCCCAAGCGAGGATAAGATAGTCATTTAGGAAATGAAGTCAACATTTGAGCACAGGCATAATTATGAAGTCCTAGTGTTAGCAATGCTTTGATAGATGGAGCGCAGAAAAAAAGTGATGCTTGATTGCCAGGTTTTCACCACTTGGAAAGATCTTTTTCTTTTCTTTTTTCTACCAAGATGATTTTTTTACCAGGTGCTCATCAAGGAACTTTTCTCTTTTTCATTTTTTTTTTGCTATTTTTTATTTTTTGAATGTTTTTGTAGTAACAAGATGCCTGTTTACCAGGTTTTCACCAAGGATACCCTTTTTGTAGGACCTTTTCCATTGTTTTTGGATTTCTTCAGGATCAATTTTCTAAATGTTTTTAGTATTTTGTAAAAAAAATTTGTTGTATAGGCTCTGCTAGCCAAACATAAAGCGTAGAACCACTTCAAATGTAGAGTGTTGATAGGATCTGGAAGAACATCTCCCTCAGGTGTAGCTAGTTTATATGCTCCAGTCCCAAAAGAGGCAGTGATAACATAAGGTCCCAGCTAGTTAGGATCAAACTTTCCTTTCTATTCTTTGTTGGGCCGGTTCTTAGGATTTTCTTTGAGGATGAGATCTCCCACTTCAAATTTGTGTGGTTTGACCTTCTTATTGTAACCTTTGGACATACGTTCTTGATACACTTTGAGGTGATCAAATGCCTATTGTCTGCACTCATCTAGTAGGTCCAGAGAATTCACCCTATCTATGTGGTACGGCTCATCACTAACAAGACCATGTAAAGATATCTGCAAAGATGGAATTTCAACCTCAATAGGTAGTACTGCCTCATCGCCATAGACTAGAGAAAATGGCATGGATCCAATTGGTGTTCTGATGCCTATTCTATAGGCCCATAGTGTTGGATTCATTTGTAGATGCCAGTCTCTGCCAAACTTACTCATAGTTCTATGTAGAATCTTGAGAATATTCTTGTTAGATGCCTCAGCCTATCCATTACCTTGAGGATAATAGATTGAGGAGCAATGTTGAGTGATATGAAATTGTTCACAAAGGTCATCAATGCCTTGATTTTTAAATTGGCCCCCATTGTCTATTACAATTGAAGAGGGTATCCCATATCTACAAATAATGTAGTTCAGAATAAACATAGCTACCTATTTGCCAGTGACTTTGATTAGCGGCATGGCCTCGACCCACTTTGTGAAATACTCAGTGGCTATAATGATGAACTTGTGTCCATATGAAGAGTTGGGACATATTTTTCCAACCAAGTCAAAGGCCCATTGCTGAAATGGCTAATGTGTTATGAAAGGTATAAGTTCTCTGGCAGGAGCATGGATAAGATTCCCATGCATTTGGCATTTAAGACATGCTTTAGAAAATTGAATAGCATCTTTTTCCATGGTAGGCCAATAATAGCCTACTCTTAGTAGTTTCTTTGCTAATGAAAATTCATTCGAGTGTGATCCACATACACATTCATGGAATTCCTTTAATGCTAGATCAGACTCTTTGAGTTCTAAACACCTAAGAAGTGTACCATTGAGACCTTGTCGATATAGGTTGTTAGTGATGAGGATGTAACACAATGTTGTCCTAATCAAGCATCTTTTCTCATTTCTGGATAGATTGTTAGGGATCATTTGGTCAAAAAGGTAAGCAATGATATTGGCATATTGAGATTGGTCTGGGGTGTTCAAAGCACATATTACTTGGTATTCAGGGGTATCAAAGGCAGGATAGGATATTTCTTCCACCAAGAATTCATAGTGAAATTGATGTTCTTCCAATTGTAACATGGATGCCAAGATAGCCATAGCATCTGCAGCTTTGTTCTCTGATCTTGGTATTTGCTGGAAGGTGATGAAGACAAATTACTTCTTCAAGTCATCAACTAGTTTATTGTAGGGCATTAAATTTTTATCTTTTGTTTGATACTCCCCATTGACCTGATTGATAATTAGTTGGGAGTCACCATACACGTGTAATTCAAAAATCTTCCACTCCATAGCTAGCTTAAGACCATTTACCAATGCTTCATATTCTGAAATATTATTGGTGCGGGGAAACATAAATTTGTAAGATTTGGTGCATAGATATTCAGTTAGATGCATGATTGTTTCATCAGGGAATTCAATTAGTAAAGGTTCATCATCTTGGAGTGGTGAATTAGCCAATTGATCTGCAAGGACCTATCCTTTAAGAGCTCATCATTTTACATATTCAATGTCAAACTCACTTAGAATCAGGACCCATTTTGACAAAAGTCATGTTAATGCTGTCTTGCTCAAAAGGTACTTTAGAGGATCACTTAGCAATGAGCTTCACTGTATGAGAGAGCATGTAGTATCTCAATTTTTTTGATGCGAAGATGACTACTAAGCATGCTTTTTCAATAATGCTATAATTGAGCTCATAGGTGAACCGTGTTCTACTAATGTAGTAGATAGCTCTTTCCTTCTTGGTTTCATCCTCTTGTGCTAGCAACACTCCTAGGGATGTAGCTGTAGATGAAATGTATAGGAGTAGGGGATTTCCATGAATAGGCGCCATAAGAATAGGAGGAGTAGCCAGGTGTCCCTTCAATTCTTTGAAGTTTGCTTCACAGTGTTCATCCCATTTGAAGGTAACCCCTTTATGTAGTAATTTCATAAAGGGTTGTTCCCTATCTACAAGTTGGGACATGAATCTCCTGATGGACTAAAGTCTCCCTTGTAGTGTCCTCATTTGACTGATGTTGTGTGGAGGAGTCATCTCTAGTATAGCTTTAACTTTAGCAGGGTCTACCTCAATTCCTTTTGCTGAAACAATGAATCCTAGGAGCTTCCCTGATTGGACCCCAAAGGCACATTTCTTAGGGTTGAGCCTGATTTGGAACTATTCCATATGATCCAAGATCTTTCTTAATTCAGTAATGTGAGTACCTCTTTCTTTGGATTTAGCCAATGTGTCATCCATGTAGTCTTCCATGTTTTTGTACATCATGTCATGGAATATAGTTGTCATGGCTATTTGATATGTTGCACCGGCATTCTTGAGCCCAAATGGCATGACGTTCCAAAAAAAGGTGCCCCATGCACATGTAAATGTAGTTTTCTCTTGATCCTCAGGGGTGATTTTGATTTGGTTATAGCCTGAGAATCCATCCATTAAAGAATACATCTGGAAGCTTACTGTAAGGTATATGATCATGTCAATGTTAGGTAGAGGGAAGTCATCTTTTGGACATGCTTTGTTTAAGTCTCTGAACTCAGTACTGATCTTGATGGATTTATCAGATTTAGACATGGGGACCACCTTGGAGATCCATCTTGCGTAGGAAATGACTCTGATAAATCTAGCTTTCAAAAACTTCTCTAGCTCTGATTTTACCAATAATGCAACATGAGGATGCATTTTTCTAAGTTTTTATTACACGGGCTTGATCCTGGGAGCTATAGATAAGTGGTGCATGATTAGATTAGGATCTAGCCCTAGCATATCCATATAAGACAATGCAAAGTTAATATTCTTCTCTTTTAGGAACCCTATGAATTGTGTCTTCTCTTCTTCTGATAAAGATTGTGCAAGGTGGACTATTTGAGGATTGTCAACAGTGCCCAAATTTACTAGCTGTGTTGGTTCAATCAGTACTGGAGACCTTTCCTGAAAGTGTTCAGGGAGGATATCAAGAGTCTCATCCTTTGGCACCTCTGAGAGGTTTTCACCATTGGATACATCTTTTTTCTTTACTATTTTGGAATCTAATACTACTACAGAGTGGTTTTCACCATCAGTCCTATTTTCCTTTTTAATTCTTAGCTTTTGACTAAGAAACTTGATATCCTCCTGTGACATGTTCTCGCTCCTTGCATTGGTGGAAGAAGGGTAAGGTTCACAAGCATTGAGATAACAAGCTAGAGTGTGGTCATTGGGAAAGTTGAGGATAGGAGTAGGATCTATTTCAATCCAATCAATTAAGTCTGGAAGTACCAAGGATAGGGAGTCAATCTCTGGAAAGGACAGCTTTGGGTTAGCATCAAGACCATTAATCGACATGAAATGATCTGTTAAGTTAATTTCTTTGATATTTAGATCAATAAGAGTGAGATCGTCATTAAAAGTGTCATTGTTAGTCATATGCAGACCAAACTCTAGTGACTCATCAATAGAAATCTCATCATCATCTCTCCGTAAAAGGAGTCTTCTTGCTTGTAACCTATGAAGTTCTTCTAGACTTGTGTATTCACCAGTTTCTTCATCAATGATCGGGGGAAGGAACTCTTCTTCTGCTTCAGGATTATCAGAGTCATTGGGAGTAGTGATAGACTATTTATTAGGAGATGAGGGTGCCATAAACATGTGAATTGTATCTATTCCAATATCTTTAGTGGCAACAGATAGCTCTTCCCATTCATAGTCATGAGAGTTAGTGACCTCATCATCGGATCTCTTTAAGTATTTAACAATGGTTATCTGATGTACCTGATTAGATACCTATGGATCAAAGTATGGTAGATCAAGGATATGTAAAACTGTGACCAATTTCCCCCAGTTAGGATGTAAATCCTATTGTCAGGGTGTTTCTTGAGTAATTTTTTCTATTAAGGATATCTTTGGACCAGCTATTATGGTGTCTCCTACTTCTTGAATGGGAGGTTGTGCTAACAAAGGGGTGTGCAGATCTTGTGGTACCTCAAAGCTGGGTACATAGCATTCTCCTTGGTAGTTGGGGTCCTATGTGACAACATGTAACAATATCTCATAGGACCACTGCTCTAGTTCATCTGTTTCATCACTCCCTTTATCTGAGTGTGGACTCTCTTTTGAAGCGGGTTTATCAGTTTTAGTATTAAAACCCAGTCCTATTTTATCTCTGGTATTCTGCAACTCCATGGGTATAGGTTCAATAAGCCCTTGTCATGTGTCGTTTAGAGGTCCTTTCCCTGTGTATCCCATTTGTTTAGGGAAATCATATCCCTTTCCATACTGTTCCAAGGATATCTTTACATGTTTGACCTCAGTTTCCACCAGTTCTCCTTTGTAAAGCCAGTCCAAGACTACCTGTTCTTCTGTGTTATCTAAAGAATATGTGGATACCTTTAGCATGATATTTTCTTTGTGTACTTCTGGCTCTTTTGATGTTGTAGGTTTTAATGTCAAGGAAGGTTTTCCATAGGATCTTGGTGACACCAAAAGTTCTTTCAATGAGGGAGTTAGGTCCAGCTTGTACTCTCCCATACCTGTTTCTTCAAGTTTTAAGGTTTTGCCAAAACTCTTCATAACCATGTCCTTGGTAGTTTCAAGAGAAAATACATCCATAGCCTCCTTGTTATGTGGGATCATGCTACTAGCTTTGATATTATTACAAGTGTAGTTAGCATCTGCAAGGATCGTCACTTCCACCCCATTATGTGGGAACTTTATGCACTGGTGGTAAGTGGATGGTACAGCTTGCATTTCATGAATCCATGGTCTCCCCAGTAGGATATTGTAGGCCAAAGGTAGATCCAGAACTTGACATGTGACATTTCTCTCAATTGGGCCGACTCTGATAGGTAGAAAAATAAGACCTCTAGAGGATCTGTCTTCCTTGTCATAAGCTTTGATGGTTATCTTTCTTCTAGAGTCAATTGTTTATTCTGAGAAACCCAGTCTCTTGATTAGATCAAGAGTACAAATATTCAATCCTACACCTCCATCTATCAACATGCATCTAACATGGGATGTATAAATAAGGAATTAAATATGGAGGGGTTGATTATGTGGATGTGTCAATGACTTATCATCCTCTTCAGAAAAGGAGAGGTAGTGAGGCATTGAGATGTGATTGACCATCACTTGGAATTTGTCTATATCAATCTCCTTTGGGACGTTAGTAGCATGTAGAGCTTGTTCTAGGATTTCCCTATGTACTGTGGATATTTTGAGCAGCTCAAAAATAGAAATTTTGGTAGAGGTTCATTGTAATTGGCCTACCAAGTCATATTTTTCTCCAGGATTAGTAACCACATGTTTTGCTGCTAGTTTAGGAATAGTTACAATAGGAACCTTGGATGTTGATGTTGGTTTTGGAGGTCCTTTGATTGTGACATGTTCTTGGCTCCATGTTATGACATTGGAGTGGAATGAGACACCTTTGATTGTGACCACATTGATCGATTCAGTTTTAATGTCTAGCATATTGATCACATTGTCATTTTTGGAATAGGTATAGTTTACCTCATTACTGTTCCCTTTAGATGTTTCTCCTTGATCATAATTAGGAAAGGGTTTGTTAAATGTTGTATAATCCTCATTAGTAGTGTGTCCATCTACTTTGATCTTACCTCCTTCGATGAGGTCTTGGATGACACGCTTGAGCTTGAGGCAATTATTAGTCTTGTGTCCCTTGTTTTTATGGAAGACACAATAGGAATTATCATCCCACCACCTGGGTTTGACCATTGGTTCCCACGATTTAGAATTGGGGATTGTGAGAACTGTATTATCCAAGTGTTTTTGAAAATGGTCTCAAGAGGCTCTCCCAAAGGAGTGAATTTTCTTTGAGGTTTTGAAGTCCATGTCCAACCCTTGCTATTATCATTGTTTTCCCCTAGTATGGGGGTTGTGACTTTAGCATCCTTGCTTGCTTGCATACTATTAGTTAGATTGAACACCTCAGGTTTAGGATTAATGTTAGAGGTGTCAAGCACTCTGTCATTAACAACATTTTTGTTTTGCTTCCACCATTTAGGCTTGGAGTTGGAGTTGTTGGTTTTGTTTTCATTTTGAAGGGTAATCTCTCCCCTTTTGACCATGACTTGCTCGATACAAAGGGAATTTTTAATCATTCTGTCGAAGCTTGGAGAGTCTTTCATTTGTAAAGCGTAGTTCAATTCAGGCACTAGATTATCAACGAAGATCTCCATCTTTTATGTTTCAGGAATGGCCCTTGAATATCGTGCAAAGATCTTTCTCCGCCTTTATAGAAAGTGTGTAAATGATTCACCATTCTCTATTTGGTATTACATAGGTCCATCATAGTCACATCATGTTGGATGTTGTAGGAGTAATGTTGGATGAATCATTGGATTAATTCCTTGAATGTCTTGACCTTAGGGTTTAGTTTTGAGAACCACTCCATGGCATTTCCCCCTAGACTTCCTGGAAATAGTCATATGAGATATGTAGGTTTGTGCATGTATTCTATTCTTAGAGCACAAAATTCCCTCACATGGTCGTGTGGGTCAGTTTCTCCCATGTACTTGTCATACTTTGGTCTTGCCACATTGGGAGGAAATGGGACCATCATGATACTCTTGTCAAAAGGAAATGGACAAATGGCATACAAAGAGTATTGTGTTTTGGGCTTCTCTTTCTCCTGTTTGAGGTTTGTGAGCTCTGTTTGCATCAAATTGAGCTATTTGGTGAGAATAGATATAGGATTTGGTACCTCCTTTTCTTTGAGATTTTCCACATCATAATCCTTAGGTAATTTGACACCTGTGGATGCTAGATGGAGGAAGTATTTCTCTTTGTCTCGTCAATCATTTTCTCCATTATTTTATTGAACCTCTTGCTTTGTTTGAGTTTTTCATATTCTTCTTCAGTGATTTTGTTCTCACTACTAGACTCTAATAAGGGATGGTCGAATTTAGGTTCTTCTTCTTCATCTATATCTTTGGGCCTTTTGCCATTGTTATACTCCTCAAAAGCCTCACTCCATCTACGAGTGTCACTATCCATTTGTGAGGAGTCTAGATCAAGTAGGGAACTATGAGATGTTTCCCCTTGAAAGTGGTATGTTTTAGGAGGCACTTTTGATCCTTTAGACATATACTTGTTGCGTCTTCTATTAACCATGAAGTTATTTCCCAACTTTGTCAATGTTTCTCAATAGTGCAAGTGATAATTTTGGATTATTCAAGTGGGTGTGCCTAGGTAAAAGTAACTAGTTGTTGTTGGTGGACGTAAATGATTCCAGTGTTAAAGGGTTAGAATGCCTTGATAGTGAGTTGGGAACCAATTTGTTGGTAGAAAGTGGGTAGACCACACGTATTGAACTGATCATAAAAGACTGACTAAGCATGCAAGGTAGACATTCAAAAGAGTTTTTAAATTTCAACAAGGAGACCAGAAAAGACAATAGGAACCAACTAAAGAGCCAAAAGGGTATCCTAATCAACTAAGACTTTCTAAGAAATACTTCTGTAAGTATCCTCTGTCCTAGATGCAAGCTCCCAGATGCAAGCCTCTGATGACACCAGATGTGAGCCTAAATCCTAGATGCAACTGTGTGCTAACCAAATGTGAGGTAGTATACGGGATGCGATCCTAAATACTAGATGCAACACAGGGTATACAAGATGCAATTTTATGATGCCTTTGTCAATTTTTGTCAGTTTTGAAATTTGTGTTTTGGAAGTTCATGCAATTTGTCTGATTTGTGATCACGTTTGGAGACTTGCCAGTGAAGAACACATGTATCTAAAGGTTTGAATATTGTTTCTTATTTGAAGAAGTTTATTTTTTTAGTGATTTTTCAAGCACGTCAAATAGATTTGCTTTGTTAGGAGGGTGAAACAAACACTCATCTTTTTCTTATTCTCTAGGTGGAGGATGAAAATCTTTGCTCATTGACTTAGGTACACACTCAAATGATAATCAAAATACAGCCATCACCAAGCATGCAATGGCTCTAGTCATGATGTTGTATTAGCCGACTCCAAATGCAAGTGAGAGCACAATATGATGAGTGTCTTGGGGTAATTACTTTTTTCCTTACACAAAGATTATCACCCTTTCGAGGATGACTCACGAATTATTTTAGGTGAAGTTGCTGTAGATTATTGGGAAATATATTCAAAACCATCCCCCATAGAATTGCACAAGGAAAAATTCAGGTGTATAGCCCTATGAGTGCCTAAATATATGTAGTCTCGCAAGCAAGATTCAAGTGGCTCCGCTCTACATATACCCAATCATGTTCAAGGAATGATGTCAAAATTCCATGAACAAAATCAGCTCTATCTTCCAAGGCTTTAGCCTATGAGTAGGAAACTATTTATAGTGAGTTGGAAGGGTTGGCGTAAAACCTATCCTCACTTGGGTCATTCCTGGGAGATTTTTTCCTTAATTGATAGGCCCTCTATTATTTAAATATGTGTACCAAGGATTGGCGAGCTTTGGATGTTTGGATTTTTTATTCTTCAAAAGAAGAGGAGCATACTCTCCTAATCTAAGTCATTTTCTCCCAAAACAGAATCAAGCAAAGTGGTTCTTTCCCTCAAGCAATGTTGTGCCTGATTTAGATGTTCCTATTTTAATGAAAACACTATGCTTGAAAGTAGATTTGCCTTGTTCATTTAGCCACAATATTTAGTGAGTTTGCTTGTTCAATTTTTGTGTCCCAAAAATGAATTATACAATTGAACTTGTTCTTTGATCCACAAGATTTAGTGAATTGTGTTGTTCATTTATTGATCCAAAATAAATTATATGATGTGATTGCTTGTTCAATTAACTCCAAATTCCGTTCAACCCATAAACTGATGTGTGAGTTTCTGATTTTCCTTAAAAGGAAAAGAGCATAGTCCTCTAGTCAGTTTAGTGATAGATTGGAAAATG
>MU224951.1:2821129-2854910 GCA_018584345.1 Thuja plicata
TAATGAGCATATAAAACCCTAACATCGACCTATTGCTTTCTAACTAGGATGAGTGTAGCAAATAACATAAAATCCCTCAGATTATGCTAAATACCAGTGACATAAACAACCTAGCATGAAAGATTTAAGTTTAAAACAAACTATTTAACTATTTAAGCATGCATGTTAGTCTAAAATGGGCATTATAACCATGTAAGAAAGTAGTTATGAAGTGTGTATGAAGCTAGGAAGGAATGGGTAGCATAACAATGCTTTGAGATTCCTTCAAAATCTTGGCATAACAACACTACAATTTGAAGTTTTGAGGCTTATTATGAGCTCTAAATCCCTTCAAGTTATAGAGGAATGGGAGAGAGAGAGGGGAGACAAGGTTCATTAATGGAGCCCCTAAGGTCATTAATGAGGTGTAAGAGCCATTAATGCCTTAGGCATTAATGAGGGATGGGTAAGAGGGAATATCCATTAATGAAATTCATTTAAGAGGTATGGGAGGATGTAAGGCTCAACTTGGCAAGTTGGTCCTTAGAGAAGTCATGCATGAGAAAGTTGACTTTCTCAAGTGGGTTGAGTTGTTAATCATTCCTTAATGGAATGTGACAACATTAGGAGGGGGGTTAGGATTAGAATTAGAATGAGGATTAGATTATCATCAGGGGAATAGGTTGAGATGGGTTAGAATCTAGGGTAGAAGTGGTTGAGATAGGTTAGGTTGGGGTTTAAGGGAATATAAATGAAATGAATTAAACTTATTTAATTCATTTAAAATATAGGAATTAATTATTTAGGCATTTTATTACTTTTTAATAATTAAGGGGACTATAGCCTTTTTAGTTAAATTAAATAGGCTATGGGCATGGGTTATTTGCAAGTGGATAATTGATTTAGGGGTTTATTTAATTCCTTTATAATTAAATACTATAGCCATGTTTGAATTTTTTTTGATTTAATTGGCTATAATAGTTAATATAATTTAGTGATAAAAATCACCTGGGACATAAAATTTGATTTCAAAAGAATTATGCCAAGCAGTAACAGGGTCGTTTGGACATAATTGGGGGTATGATCACACTTAGGGAATATAGGTTCTATAGTCAGAATAGACCAAATTTAGGTGGTTATAATTGTTGTTGTATCTGAGTGTAAGGAGAAGTTGTATGCAAGAGTATTGCATGGTTAATTGACTGATTGGAAAAACCTAGTAGAGAAGGCTGAGCAGAGAAGCAGAGAGATTGCTTGATGGATTTCCAAGTAGATCTGAAGTTTGAGATGAAAATGGAGGCCACTCAGTGAATTAGAATTAGAGCTGAAATTGGATTTGGATTTGCGAAGTAAGTTGTATGTATCAGATCACACCTTCTGATTACTTTCTAACCATTATATCTGTTCAAATCCTTTAACAAGGTTGACCTAATAAGCATTGTATAAATCCTTTGAACAAGGTGAAATTCAGATTGGAATGTTCTAATTCCTCTAACAAGGCCACTGCTGATAGGGTGAGTAAATCCTTTAACCAGGTCACATTTAATAGTATGTTTTGTAACCTTTAACAGGGTTGGCTCCTAACAGAGCATCACTTCAGAAGAGTGAAATTTTGGTAGCATGTTACTGGTGATTTTTTCCATATTGGGTTTCCACATTAAATCATGGTGTCAAAATGTGTGAATGTTTATGTTGTGTTTTACTGTTAAGTTTCTGTTAAGCTTATTTCATTAGTACAGTAAACTGCACACTTTTGTTGTTTATTGCTGCCGAATAGATCTAAGTTGTTGTAGTGGTATAAAGTTTTATATGGGCACATCTAGACCTAAGGATAACTGATTCACCCCCCTCTTAGTTATTTTAAATTTATTCTAACAACAAGATATATCTTGGGAAGACCCTCATGAGGGAAAAACCAATTCTCTGAAAGCATCCATCATCCATATATTATTCAATAATGTGTCCATTACAATACACCATAAAATAATTTGAAGCCCCATCCATAAAAAAGAATTCCATGTGAACAAGAAAGCAACTACGCATCTGATGTCATGCTTCCAACCTCCACAAATGCTAAACCTGGCTAACCTCAAAAACCACCCTTGTGGTTTCTTTCATAGAAACAAGCTCCCATAAAGCCACTAAGAAGTATTACATAAAACATGTGATACCAAACCCCCTTGGCCCCACATTCAATACTACGCACTTTATTTAATTATTTCCCTAATATTAAATTATTACATCAGATAATATTAAAATTTTATAAAACTTGTGAAGTGGTCTTGAGGATATTCCCAAGGAATCTCTACATGTTGCACATCCATTTAGGTGCTCCTAGGTGCAACATTTATATAATAAAATAAAATATTATAATAAAATGCATTATTATGCAAGGTGTAAAAACACCCTTTCCCCAACATTCTCCCACCTGTTGTATACATTTCATAAGGGTAAAAAATTATCCAAATAATTGAACAAGGAAATAATCCCTCCAACACATATACCATCATGAATCAAACTAATCCATGTGCTCCATCGAGATACTTGAAAAAAAACAAAGTGACCACCATCTCATACATGAACTGTCCAACCTTATATCATGAAACTACCCCTAGACGTACATAGAATCCATCCAAAGAGAAAGCCACACAACTTGTCACATATGAATCATAAATCTTGTCTCAACTGATATCCCAAACACAAACACTTGATCCAAAGGTAACATCATATATCAGTTGTTGTCAAAACCATAACTGAAATAAAACCCCAAGAAAGTGCTAACACATCCAAATATCCATACCACTAAGGTGCACAAAATATATCAAGTGAATCCCATAACATCAACATATCCAACTTATAACATGCAACTGCAAGCCTCGGGTACAATATTTACCACATACACACCAAGAAGCTTCCACTGCATAGGTAATGTCAAACCTAAAATGAACCCACTAATAGAAACGCATAGAAGTGTAAGCATAAACCTATAGTATTAAGAACATCAAAATCATCCACACATGCAACCTATAGAGATTAATACTCTCCCACAATATATCACAATCCTCCCAAATCATATGAACATGAAACTCATGAAAGAAACCATATAATGAAAAGAGAGAAACTTGTAAACTAACAACTTGCAAGAACAACTCTCACAAAAAGTCTCCAATCCTCTCCCATGTTCTCCACAACCAAAAAATTAAAGAGATAAAGGAACCACCATGTCATCTCCCACATGACACACATGAACACAAAACTATAATCACAAAGCTCCAACCAATCCCAAATCCAATGAAAGTCAAACTGAACATCCAAGAAGATAATGAAGACCAAAGAGAAACACTACAAGTCAAAACATGTATTATGTCCTTCTAAACACACCTCTAAATACCAACTATGTCAAGTATGATCTCCTCCATAGATCCCTAAACAAGAAGCCATAAAAAAACCCAAAACAATATTTAGCCTCTTCAGACCAAATAAATATATACACCATGTAATCGACATGGATGTAAGCCTCTCACAAGAAGATAAAAGTAATAACCATTCCCAAACCAAGGAATGATGCCCAATAAACCCTCCCAAAATCAATCATAATGATATATGTCAATTTTATCTACTCCAACATTCATCTAGATCATTTTAAAGGAATTTTGAGGCAATGCGGAAGTGACAGATTGAGAAGAATTGAGAAAAATCAAAAATATTTTTTTAAGTATTTTTCTATGTTTCACAAAAGTGCATTTTTGAAGGCCTTTAGAGTATAATTTGGGGTCAAAACTATCATATGTCCCTTAGCACATTGTAATAAAGGAATTGTGCTAAAGGAATGAAACTAGATCTCTTGGATACCTTTCCAATGAGGTATGTCATTCTTAATTTCAAGTAACAATATGAGAGTTATTGCCCTGTGAAGTTGGGTAGAAAAATGCCAAAATAGTGTGGTTTCTACCTGTTCCATGATCTTCTTTTCCTTCAAATGATTCATCTCTTGATGTTGACTCATGGTAGCAGTTTCCATATGTCAACACCAAAAAGTTTCAAATACATCCGTGCAAGGCTTCCCCTCTCTAACTTCCACCATTTCAACACCTGTTTTGTCTTTGGTCATATCGATCAATGAACCCATATGACCTACAACTTGTAACGTTACATGTCACTTTTTCATCCAACATTGAATCCTGAGGAAATTTTGATCCAAAAAAGTAACTGATTCCACACACTAAAAAGACCGATCATTGAGAGGAAGTTGAAAAAGGCACAGGTGGTACCCATGTTGTGCACGTGAAAATAGAATAATGATGCAAAAATTAGCATGTCAAGATAACTGTAACAACCACCTTGATGAGGCTTCCACATGGCACAAATGCAGAGCCCCTTTTTAGTTTCATTTTTGAGAGTCTAGTTAGAGGGAAATCTTCTATAAAATCTCATGGGCACATTGTAAAAATGGGGATCCAAGGTTTTGGAGTTATTTTGTTCACTAATTTGAAGAAAACTTAGAAATATCTATTGTGTTATTCTTCTACTTTGGATTTGTATTCAAATGATTAATAGAGGAATAACATTGGACTATGCCTAGTTTTTCTTTTATTGTGTGTTTCTTTTGGTTTTGTGAATAAATTTAAGCTCAGTGTCATTCTAGAGGGACATAGCTATCATTTTTTTATTTTAGGCTTTTATAATTTCATCATAGATTCACAAGTTATTGAACCATGTTTTATACTATTACAATATTTCAATCAGAGGTTATACTATCCAATTTGGTGAATTAAATTCTTAGAGAATAGTTATTTTAGTGACATAAGAGGGAAAATACCTTTCGGTCCTTAACAAGTGCTTCTCTTGAAGAGATCTAAATATTTTTCACTATGTCCATCTGACTTTTGCATTCTATTCTCTCTTCAAAAATGAATATTTTATAGCATCATGTGCCTAATATTTTTTGGATCCTTGTTGTTATTTTTGAAGGGAGAGTCAAAGATTCTTAAAGCTCTACTGCATCACCTTACTTTTTATGTTTAATCTTTCTTCCCCATTTCCCAAAAACACCAGTATGAAGAGCCAAATTATAAAATACTAGAGGTTGTTTCATAGGGAACAATTTGTCCCACTCCTATGAAGCTTCCTAAATACCCTTATTTATGTGTGAGCCTCTTCAGGATCAATATGTTGATAATATGGAATAGAACAACTAAGAGGGGGGGAATTAGTTGTTCCTAAACTTCAACTTTAGTACCCTTAAACTTCAAAAATTTCAAGCATAAACTCCTAAGATCTGATCTGATTAATTAACCATGAAATATAGAAGCATCCACGAATCATAAACACATCCACAATACTTGACACATTGATTTTTATCGTGGAAACCCTATTAGGGGAAAAACCACAGTGAGGCTAATTACCCACAATAAGTAAATACCTTGTTTTAAGTATAAACCTATTACAATATTGGGGAATGCACATGCATTTAGGCTCACTTCCTAGATCTCACTGCTCAAATGAAAAGCCTTGAGCTACAACCCTAAGTAAGGCTCACTGCCTTACAAGAGATTGCTACAATGATATGAGACTTTTGTGAGCTGTGAGAATGACATCTACCATACGTCTGATATAGTTCCAATGTAGAAAAATGAAAATATTTGTTCAACCCTTTATTGAACCACTTTCGATCACCACTTAATCTATCTCTTTCTCTTCTATCATTCTCTAACATCCACACACATGATTTGCACATCCATATCTATATTAGATTTATATCATCAACCTTGAAAAATAACAATCTCGGCAACCACCTTAATTTCAATGTAAAATCATGCACCAAAATTCATGGTTTAACTTCTTCCACCATCAAAAAATAACCATGATCCATAACAACCACCTTGAGATCATAACTCTTCCATATTTCATGCCTTGATCTTGTGCAACACGGTTTACCAACCACGTTGGCCAAGAACAAAATAAAATAATAAGAATATTATTTTTGACCAAGAAATCCACCAATCTAATCATTCCAATCCATGTGTACTACCGACTCATCAAGCACACACTTCAAGAAAATCCTTCAACATCATAAACAACACACAAACATTCAAATCTACCCCAACCATTGGATTTTCCAGCACCCTTTAAACTGAACCTCAAAAACACTATGCACAACCTCTGTGGCAACCAAAATATGCCTTACGAATCTCTAAAGTATAAACCCTTTGAAATGGGAACACCTGAGTATGTCTGAAACATACTCCTTGATGCACACTAATATATTCCATATTGATCATGTACTCTAAACCTTTTTCTATTTCACTATCAACTCTGTCTACCACACTATCTGTCAGTTACTAATTCTGACTTGAAAACATACTCAAATATTTATGCCAAACTTTGAAAATTTACATGGAAAAAGTACTAAAAATAAAAAACATCTCATTTTCTACCCCTTATCTTCAATATATGAACCTCACCAAACCTTTCAACATCCTATTCCACTTGCAAAATTACAATAGATAAGTTAGCATCAAACATTCAGACCTTCTGATCACTCCTACTGATATGTTAACATCAATGACAACACATCCAAATTTGAACTTGCCAAAAATCTACCCCTTTGGTATTGATTACTACATATGATGTGAAAAATAAGTAATGCAATCATAAACCAACAATCTCCCTCCTAGAAAGATAATCAACAATACTACCAACAATATCCACAATTATCTTTCAGGGTCTCTCTAACTCGCTTCCTTCAAGATCTCTCTATCTTTTCTCCCCATGGGAACAAGGTTCCCATGGATCCAATATAATTATATAATCTTCTCACCATCTAGTACATTCATCTCCTTCATTGAATCTCTTTGTTATGTGCAAGTATATATCTTGCTTTTTCACATGCTTCTCTCCCCCTTTGACATCAATGAGAAATGTATAACCACCTTTCTCTCTAAATTCATCACCTTCTTTACTTGGGACCAATAAGAAAATTAACTAATTACTACTACTCCCCCTAAGTAGAGGCCTCCTCACATCAATCCAACGTAAAGGATAACTTTTTTAGTTCACTGGATTGATGAGCTTACTTGCATCTTTTAGTTTTGATGAGGAAGGGAAAGTCCTTTTGTCTTTTCTTTGGAATTTCTAGTAGATCCCTTTTCTCTACTAGCATTATTCTTCTTTCTTCTTGGCATACTCTTATGATTCTTCTCCTCTTCCCCTCTCACTTTCTCTTTTCCTTTGACATCCCTCTGTACTGTCTTGACATTCTTGTCTTTCCTATCAATTTTCTTCTCCTTGCTTTGATGATTCTTTATCACTTTCTTGTTTAGTCCTTTCAAACAACTTCTTTTTCACCTTCTTGTTTCTATAATTATTAGTAGTAAGATCAAATAGGTTGCATCTCATCCATATAACAATCTTCTATCCATTCTTTTCTTCCTTCTTTGTAGTGCATTGAATAGAAATGTGACCAAATTTCTTGTAGGCAAAACATATAACCTTCCTCCTATTGACATTATTAGTTTTCTTTCTCATGATAATTCATATACTTGAATCATGATCATGCACTTTACAATTAGAACAAATATTCTTCTTTCTGCAATCCACTCCTTTATGTCCATCTTCATCACAAAAAAAACACTTACCTATGAACTTCTAAGCTTTGAGCTCCCTTTCCAAGTTTTTATTGGTCTTTTTCTTCCTTTAAAATTTAGACCTATCCTTAATGGATTCAGAGCATTCTCCTTTCTCTAATCTAAGATCACTCTTGTTTTCTAACCTCCTCTAAATTAGCAATGCCTCAAGTTTAGCTAAACTGATCTTGAGATTTTTTATTTTGTCATTTGCAATCATAATCTCTTTCTCCATAGCTCTGACCCACTAATAATCCATGCAAGATTTACATATATCTATGGATTCAATTTCATAGATTAAGAAAAATTGATCTTCTACAGTTCTTATTTTGATCTTCTAAATCTTTTTCTTAGGATTTCCTTTATTTTATTCTAAACCTTCACTAGATTGTTTATCATCAAACTTCTTCTGACTATGAATCTTAAGATCATCATGATTTGCAGATTCTTTATCCTTTATTTCCATATCTCTATCGCCTTTTCCTTCTTGATTTCCTAATATTTTCGAGATGTTATGAACTTGATTCTCAGTTGGAGTTTCAATTTCATGAATTGTACAAACATCTTGTTTATCTAAGTTACCTTTGCAAGAAATAACTTGACTTTCACTAAATTAAGTATTCAAATATCTTTCTCTATTATTGTTTAAATGAAATACATTACCTCTTCTCTTGGACCCTGATCCAATATACATTCTATAATTATCCAAGATCTTGCTATAGTCATCCTTGAAATGTATTCCATAGCCTTTTTCCTTTACCTTACAAACACTAAGAAGATTGTGCCTCAATCCTTCTACATACAACACGTATTCACTAGTAGTCTTACCATCTAAAGAGATAGATCATCTTCCTCTGATTGCACTGCTAGTTTTGTCTCCCCATCTTATAAATCTACCATCATACTTCTCATAGCTAAAAAATTACTCTTATCATCATTCATATCGTGAGAACAACCACTGTCAATTACCAACTCATCTTTCTTGACAATTTGTGCAGCTAGGGTGATGTAACAACAAGCCTTTCTCTCCTACCCTATCCTCCACTAGAGTCTTCAATAGGCCTCTTCTCTAGCCTAAGTAGGTTTCTTCACTAAACCTAACCTTCAAGGATCTCTCTCTCAATATCCCACTCAAATTTCAGCTTGAGTACACCAACAAGAAAACCAAACTACTTCAACACCTAGCCATAGTGCTCTTCTTTCCCTTCTTCACAAACTGATCCAAATGGACCAAGAAATCTTCCATATGGAGAGGTATTCTCCTATAGTATTAATTTGATCCAATCCAATGTCCATAAACTCCCTTTTCACTGAAATCCTAAATGAGTTCCAAGAACAAAGCCAAATTCACCCAAAATAGGACTACAAGCATTAGGCCTAATTAGGCTTTTTTCCTACAATAACTTGTTAAAATCCTTAACAAGTTGGAAAAATAGAAATGGATACAGATACCCTTTATCAATACACTAAATATTTTCTAGGTCTTTTTTCCAAAAAGTGTCTGTACAGTGACTCCTATAATCATGCCTAAAAATTAGGGTTTATAAGCATTAAGTCTGTCTGCACAAAAGAACTTGTTCTTGGCACACTAAAATCCTCACCCAACCCTCTCCTTAGACTTTGGGATCCTACACACACCAATCTACCTCTCCAAAATCACTAATCAAAGCAATTAATGCTTTCAATCCCTCCCATTAGCTCTGCAACTTCCTGTGATCCCTAGCCATGCAACTCTGGCTCTCCTAGGGCATCACATTAAAAATAGATCCCATGGTTTCCAGGGAACCTCCTTCACTTTACAATATGTACATGGATAAATCTCCCTAAAACCAAAGACCCGTGCAGATTCCATGGTGGGAAGAGGATCCATGACCCCATCTTCACCAGTTGCCTGGTTCAGACCAGTGACTGAACATAAAACAAATTAATTTACAAGACTAACTAGAAGCTTACAAAATGGAAATCCAAAACCACAAAAAAAATTAAAAACATCTACTCTAACACTTCCATGGATTACAATACTCAATTCAATTTATTGAAACACCAATTTCTCATAAAAACAATAACTATGACTGTTCTTTCTATTACCCAGTCCGTACACACCCTTGCAAAAATAAGCCAATCCTTTCAAAAGGTCAAGGATAGCCTTAAGTAGTTTACCAAAAAAACAAAATCAATAGTTTCAGACAGTTATGAAACCAATTTTTCAAAGTTGCAATCATGCAACAAATGTTTTTAATGTTGTCAATGACAACATTGACAACTTTTACATCTTTTTGGATTTGCTATCCCAACTTGGTCATAAGTCCACCAAAGTTAACCAAATGTCTGTCTAAGGTGTTATAACATTGAAATAGGACCTCAAGTCCCTTACTTGTCCAATTTTACATCTTAATGCATAAAACACCCTATTTGACCTAATGTGGACAATCTTTCAAATAAGGTCACTAAGGACCTATTAAGGCATCCTAAACTCACACACTTCACACTAGGAATTGTTTAGTCCCCTTATTGCACTAGTGGTTTCGATAGGCCCTAGGTGCCTTTCTAGCCCTACCTAGGTGCTCCTACACCATACTCCCCCACAAAGGGAAGTTATGTCACTCCTGTGAACAACAAATCTTTAGAGATGCCCATCTTTTTGAAGTCTGATTCTATAATCCATGAGGCCTCTAAATCAGGCCTATTCTTCCACTTGACGAGGTGTTCCATGTACACCTTGTGCCTTGTAGTCTTCTTGACTCTTGAGTACAAAACTCTTTCAGCTTCCAACTAAGGCTTGGGAGGTAATACAGTAGTTTCAACAGCGCCACTGACCCCTTAATTGCTATGACCATTCTATGTTATCTTCCCTTTGAATTGGATCAAGTCTTGTACATTGAACACCAGAGATATGCTCAGATCTGAAGGTAGGTCTATTTTATATGCATTAGCCCCATATTTGGCTAGGATCTTGCAAGGTCCCACCCTCTTCATCTGAATTTTAATAGGGAAACCCTTCTGTAACTAAGATTTGTTCAAATGAACCATCACATAGTCACCTACCTCAAACTAAATGTCTTTCCTCTTTTCATCAACTTTGGCCTTCAAATTTTGTTAACAGTCTTGGATTGTCTTCTTAACCTATTCTTGGATCTCCTTCATGGTTTGATTGAAGTCTTTAGCATGAACACTCTTGTATTCCATGCCTCCAATATCCCTAAGCTCACACACACCTCTTGGGTGCATCCCATAAACCACCTCAAATGGGCTTCTCCCTATCATTATGTTCTTACTTTCATAGTATGCATACTCTTCTTGGGGAAAGACCATGTCCCAATTCTAACCATACTCCTTGGTTAGGCACCTCAATAGGTTACCCAACACTCTATTGACCACCTCAGTTTGGCCATCTGTTTGAGGATGGTAGGCTAAACCAAAAGAGATATTCATACCCAATCTAGTCCACAATGTCCTACAGAAAAGGCTCATTAATTTCACATCCCTATCTGATACTATACTTAAAGGAAGACCATGGATTGTCACAATCTCCTTAAATAACAAATAGGATATGTGGCTAGCATCATTAGTAGTCTTGTAGGGTATGAAATGACCCATCTTGCTAAATCTGTCAACCACTACATAAATCTTGTCATATCCTTGCTTTGTTTTGGGTAGACCTACTATGAATTCTCTGCTCACACTCTCCCATAGCCTATTAGGGACTGGTAAAGGCTGATATAAACCTACATTACTTATTCCTCTTTTGGTTTTCATGCATACAACACACTGCTCCACATATTTGGTAACATCTCTTACCAACTTTGGCCAATGGTAGAACCTTTGCACAAGATCCAAGGTTTTGTTCATACCAAAGTGACCACTCAAACACCCATTGTGTTTCTCCTATATGAGATCCATTCTCATAGAGCCTCTTGGCACACATAATTGGTTACCCATAAATAACATTCCATTTCGCAAAGTAAAATCTGAGAACTTGCTATGGAAATGGTTTTGAAAATCAACACACACCTTGTGTGCTTCCCCAAAGTCCTCGTCTACCTTGTAGAGATCTCTGAAACTATTAATTCCAATGCTATTCAACTGGACTTCTTGGAATTTCAATAGCCTCTTGCTTAGTGCATGTGCAGCCTTGTTGAGCTGCCCTTTCTTGTGATTTATTGTAAAGGTAAATTCTTGTAAATACTCCATCCATTTCAAATTCCTATTGCTTAGTTTCTACTAAGTATTAATGTAACTAAGGGCTTGGTTGTCAGTAAACACAACAAACTCTTTGGGAAATAGATAATGCCTCCATTTTCTAAGGGACTGAACTAGAGCATATAGTTCTAAGTCATAAGAAGAGTATTTCTTCTTAGCTTCATTTAGTTTCTCACTAAAGAAGGCCACTAGCTTGCCTTCTTGACTCAACACACCCCCTATTGTCATCCCACTTGCATCACACTCAATAGTAAATAGTTTCTCAATACTAGGAAATTGTACAATAGGTTGAGTGGCTACTTGTCTCTTCAACAACTCAAAGTCTTTTCCTACTTCTAAGGTCCACCTAAACTTAGCTTTGACCCCACCCTTGATAGTATCTAATAAAGGAGCACAAATACCACTAAAGTTCCTGATAAATTTTCTATAAAATTGGGATAAGCCATGGAAACTTCTTACCTTAGTGTCTATGGTAGGTGGTGGCTAGTTTAGGATAGTTGCAGCTTTGTCTTGATCCATCTTCAAAGACCCTTTGGACACTACAAAGCCCAATTATACTAGTTTTTTCTTGAAGAACTCACATTTTTCAAGATTGATAGCTAGCTTCTCTTCATGCAATCTATGCAACACTACCTCTACATGCTCTATATGATCCTCCTTTGTCTTGCTAAATATCAGTGTATCATCAAGATATACAACTACAAACTTCCCTGTGAATTCCTTGAGCACTTCATTCATGAGCCTCGTGAATGTGCTCGGAGCATTTTTGAGGCCAAATGACATCACAAGCCATTCATATAGCCCATCTTTGGTCTTGAATGTTGTTTTCCAGACATCCCCTTCTTTCACCCTGATTTGGTGATAACCACTCTTCAAATCAAACTTGGTAAAATATATTTCCCCTCCAAGACAATCCATGAGATCCTCAATCCCAGGTATGGGGAACCTATACCTTATTTTGAATTGGTTTCTAGCCCTTGAATCTATTCAAAGTCTCCATTTTCCTCCCTTATTAGATGCCAACACAACCAAGACTACACATGGGCTTATACTCTTTTTTATCAAGCCTTGATCCAAGAGTTCTTTTACCTGCCTTGTCACTTCTAAGTTCTGATCATGGGTTAGCTTATAAGCTACCTTATTAGGAAAAGATGCACTAGGGACAAAGTCTATCTGATGAATTATTACCCTTCTAGGAGGTAAGGTTGTAGGAGTGCCATAACTCACTATGTCTTTATACTTCTCAAGAAATACTTGTATCTCTGATGGCAATGGATCCTTGACTAGTTTCTCTTCCTCCTTAGGTCTGATCACAATAGCATACCCTTCCTTCTCATCATCCTTGAGATCCCTCACAAACTCCTTTCCACTACACAACATAACATTAGGAGTCTTGGACTCTAGCTCTTCCTCTTCTAGAAAAGATTGAATCTTGAAAGTTTTGCCTCCTTTCTTGAATGTTATATAATTCTCCTTCCCATCATATACTGCCCATTGTCAAATTTCCAAGTCCTTCCTAACAGAAAATGGCAAGCATCCATTGGTAGGATGTCACACAAGATTTTATCCTTATACCCTACTATGGAGAATTGAACCCATGTCTGCTCATTCACCAATACACTTTGGCCTTTGTTGAGCCATGTCACCTTATAAGGATTTACATGTGGCACTTTAGTCAGCTTAATTTTTTTGACTTCTTCCTCTAAAATGATATTATCAGTAGAACCAGAGTCCCCTATCACCCTAAAAACTTTTCCAAGGATCTTGCATCTTATCCTAAACAAAGCCCTCCTATGCTTGGGTTCATCCTTACTTGGTTGTCTTATCAATACCCTTCTAAACAGTAAGTTCTCACCCATCCCTGAATCTAGATGGTCAATCTCAGGAGCTTTGACACTTGAAGTGTCTTCATAGGCATATGCTATTCTTTTATCACTATTTGATGTAGTAGGCTTATTAGGACATCTATATGTTGGGTGTCCAAGTTTCCCATAGTTGTAACACTTCATACTTGCAAAGTATGAGTTACTTCTACCTCCTCTTCCTCTGCTAGGTCCTTGACTACATCTTCCTCTGTTATAGCCTCCTCTTGGATTTCTTTCGCCACTATGCTCTATTAATTTGTTTTCACCTTGATTCCTTTTCTCATTTCCTATGCCTTGATATCCTCCTATTTTACCCCTTTCGTCTCTTCCTCTACCTCTTTTCTTGAAGATAGAGTCACATTTCTTCTTGTTCTTTTCCTCCACTCTTAGGGCTAATTGATGACACCTCTAAACTGTAGTTGGTGTCCACAAACTGATTTCTTCTTGGATGTTCCATTTCAAACCACCCAAGTACCTTGCTACCTTGATAGACTCTTCTTCTTTTTGCTTGGATCTAAGACACAACCTTTGGGAATTCCTCTGTATAAGAGGCCACATCTAGGTCTTTTTGCTTCAAATTTTGTCTTTTCCTATGGAGTTGAATCTCATAGTCTTCTGGTAGATAATTCTCCTTTAGCTTGGTCATCATTGCATTCCAATTGGCTATGGGATACTTACCCAATCAAACCCTCTCATCTTGAATGTATTTCTACCATGTTAGGGCTGACCCTCTGAGTCTTGATTTTTCCACCTTGAGATTTTGTGCTTCAGTTACTCCTTCACACTCGAAATGGTTCTTCATTCATTCAATCCAATCCATCACTGCTTCAATATCCATCTTTCCACTAAACAGTGGTATACCCTCCAATGCCTTTCCTCCTAGGGATTTTATGGCTTTCAAAAATGGCTCTTCATTCAAGATAGGGTCTCGTTCAGGGATAAGGCCTTTTTTAGCCACCTTTTTACCCCTATCATTGCTTTCCACTTCCTTTTTTCTAGCTGCTACATTTGAAACTTCTTCTAGCCTTATTTTCATTCCTTCTAAGGATTTTGCAAGGAGTTTGTTCTTCTCCTTTCTCTCATCCACTTCTTTATCTATCTTTTCATTTGTCACCATGATTGACTCTCCTACTAATTCACCAGTATTTGCAGACATACACTGATTTCCCAAGTCTTTAACTTGCTCTGATACCACTCTAATGTAACAACAAGCCTTGATCTCCTATACTATCCTACACTAGGATCTTCAATAGGCCTCTTCTCTAGCCTAAGTAGGGTTCTTCACTAACCCTAACCTTCAAGGATCTCTCTTTCAAGATCCCACTCAACTTTCATCTTGAGTACACCAACAAGAAAACCAAACTACTTCAACACCTAGCCATAGTGCTCTTCCTGCCCTTCTTCACAAACTGATCCAAATGGACCAAGAACTCTTCCATATGGATAGGTAGTCTCCTATACTATTAATTGGATCCAATCCAATTTCAACAAACTCCCTTTGCACTGAAACCCTAAATGAGTTCCAAGAATAAAGCCAAATTCACCCAAAATAGGGCTACAAGCATTAGGCCTAATTAGGCTCTTTTCCTACAATAACTTGTAAAAATACTTAACAAGTTGGAAAAATAGAAATGGATACAGGTACCCTTTATCAAGACACTAAATATTTTCTAGGTCTTGTTTCCAAAAAGTGTCCGTACAGTGACTCCTATAATCATGCCTAAAAATCAAGGTTTCTAAGCATTAAGTCTATTTGCACAAAAGAAATTGTTCTTGACACACTAAACTCCTCACCCAATCCTCTCATTCGATTTGGGACTCCTCCACACACCACTCTAACTATCCACAATCACTGATTTAAGCAATGAATGCTTTCAATCCCTCCCATTAGCTTTGTAGCTTCCAGTGATCCCTAGCCATGCAACTTTGGCTCGCCTAGGGCATCACATTAAAAAAATCTCCCATGCTTTCCAGGGCCCCTCCTTCACTTCAAAATATGCACATAGAGTCATCTCCCTAGTCCCAAAGGCCCCTGTAGATTCCATGGTGGGAAGAGGATTTATGACCCCATCTTCACTGGTTTCCTGGTTCAGACCAGCGACTGGACAGAAAACAAATTAATTTACAAGAATAACTAGAATATTAAAAAATGGAAATACAACACCACATAGAAAATTAAAAATTCCTACTCTAACACTTCCATGGATTACAGTACTCAATTCAATCCATTGAAACAATAATTTCTCAGAAAAACAATAATTGTGACTGTTCTTTCTATTACCCAGCCCGTACACACCCTTACAAAACACAAGCCAATCCTTTCAAAAGGTCGAGGATAGCCTTAAGTAGTTGAAAAAAAAAATCAATGGTTTCAGATAGTTATGAAACCAATTGCTCGAAGTTGCAATCATGCAACAAATGTTGTCAATGTTGTCAATCACAACATTGATAACTTTTACATCTTTTTGGATTTTCTATCCCAACTTGGTCATAAGTCCACCAAACTTAACCAAATGCCTATCTAAGGTGTTAGAACATTGAAATAGGACCTCAAGTCCCTTACTTGTCCAATTTTACATCTTAATTCATAAAACACCCCATTTGACCTAATGTGGACAATCTTTTGAATAAGGTCACTAAGGACCTATTAAGGAATCCTAAACTCACACACTTCACACTAGGACTTGTTTAGTCCCTTTATTGCACGAGTGGTTTGGATAGGACCACTAGAAAGCCAAAAAAAAATAGAAGCCCTAGGTGCCTTTCTAACCCTACCTAGGTGCTCCTGCACCATAGGGCCTTTTATTCAACATCAAAACCAGTAGAATTACTAGGCGTAGGATCCTTAGATTTGGATTCATCCTCTTAAATAGATATAAAAACAATTTCATATTTACCTTTATCAACACCATTAGATTCATCATCTGTGACTCCTTAATCACTAGCGGCATAATAACATTTTTTCTCAAACTTAGACTTATCAAAATTGTACTTAGGATTCCTCTCTGGATATCTAGAGGAAAAATGCCCTATCTTTTAACAAGAAAAATAGTTAAAATAAATTTTCCCTTTTTACTTACCAAATCCTTTTGATAGTCTCTTTTCAACCAGTGATTCCAATTCCTAAAGCTCTTGGTCTTCTTTAATTTATGTCATCTCATTTTCAAATATTAACGTTCTTCTTGTAGATCCTTAACCTTGCATATCCATTCCTGATATAGTATCTTTGAAAGAAGATTCAAGTTTGGGAAGAGAGTCACCAAACTCACTCATTTCAAAAGAAGATAACTTACTTACCAATGTATCTCTAGTCACAAGGGCAACCATTTTGATCTCTTCAATAGAAACAAATTTAATTTTGTAAGAAGGGGGTAGGGATCTTAGGAACTTTAAGACATTTTACCCTTAATCCAATGTAACACCAACACATCTAATTCTGTAAAATAGTTCATTTATCTTTTGCATGTAAGAGTTTATGGTCTCATCCTCATACATTTATCAGAGATTCACACTTTCCCTTCAAGCTTTGCAACTTGGCTTGCTTAACACATGCATCACCTTTATGTAGGGTATCTATCTTTGTCCATACTTGATGAGAAGTCTCTAAATCCATCACATTTGTATAATCAGTATCTGATAAGGTGCTTAGAAATTCTTCTTTTTCTCTGATGTTGTACTCAAATTGCTTCTTCTCATCTGGAGTATAATTAGAAATATCTACAAGAGGAGTGTAAGATGTCTTAGTGATTTTCCAATGCTCTTCTCCAATGCATATTATGTGAGTAGTCATTTGACCCTTCCATATTCCATATGGAGTAATTTGTGCCTTCAAACCTAGGACTGTCCTTCCTATAGGCTACCAAATTCTTATCTCCCTCAAGTTGTTAGGTTTCCTTCAAGGGACTAGTATCTAATACCAATTTTTGATAATATGGTAGAGAACAACTAAGAGGGGGGTGAATTATTTGTTCCTAAGCTTCAACTTCAAAACCCTTAAACTTCAAAAATTTCAAGAATAAAATCCTAAGATATGATATGATTAATTAACCATGAAAGATAGAAGCATACACAAATCAGAAACACATCCACAATGATAAGTCAGAAGGAGGTACTGGGTTACATAATCTAGCATTAAGAAATAAAGTGTTTGGAGGAAAGTTGGTTTGTAAAATGTACTCTAAGCCCCATTTTCTCTGGTGTCAGATCATGCAAGCCAAGTATCTAGACTCCCCAAATTTGAGTAGAATATTTTCCATTTATAATCCTCCTTCTAGGTCACCCATGTGGAATTTTATGATCTCATCTAGGGAGGTTGTAGTAAATTTCTTTTCTTGGCAAGTTCATAATCAGGATCATGTGTCATTTTGGAAAGACTCTTGGAATGGCTTCCCTCCTGTTAGCACTTTTTCTTGTAGAATCAATATATAAAAATAAATGCTTGACTCTTAGATTCCCAATTCAGATTCGTACATGGAAAGGATAATTAAAAAGGATACATTCCCTCTACACTTTGAGTTCTACAAACTCAAGCGGGTGCACCTATCTTCAGATTCATTGCTTTACAAGAAATCTTATAGTGGGTCAATGATTTCTAATCCCTCTTCTTTTTAAGTTTTTAATTTAGGAAGGTTAACCTTTTGATTATCTCTTTAAGTAATCACCATGATGAACTATATTTCACAATACAATTAGCTAGACATATATATTATGGATAACAGAAAGTAAAAGATTATTCAATACTTGATTGATTTGATGATAATAATTACTTATCAGAACTTGACCAGTGCCTAATCCTAGGCCAAGAATCGTAATGAAACATACATTCACCAATGACAATTAATCTGAACACAAATAAAATATTAGATAGAACACCTTTCAGACTATCCTCTCACTCTCATACCTCTGTATCAAATTCCTGCATAAAACCCTAACCCTCTGGAACTATTTGCAAGATTTAAACCCTCCTTGAAAGCAACTCAAAAATAACAACATAGTTACCTTATAACTGGTACATTCAAAACACCTTAAAAATTAAACATACAAGAGCTGAATATAAATGCAAAAAGACATTGGTGATTTGAAAAGTGGAAATTTTATTATGCTTTATTAATAGTATATTGACTTCAATACATTCAAATTGACTGAAAACTTCAAAACTTAGACACAATTCAAAAGCATGCCTCGCAGTTTTGATTTTACCATCCTTTTCAATATCTTACAACTTGCTATTTATAGTCAGCATCAGTCATCTTGGAATCCTTAAAGATAAAGGATGCAACAAGCTTTGGATGACTAAGCTAAGAGACAAAACTCAGAGTCAAATAAGACAAAATAACAAGTGGATAGAATAACCAATTTTTCTACTAGATATTCAAAGTACTTTTGTCTTCTGACTACCTGATGATTGTAACTGCTTCAAATTTGCTTAGAGACAACCATCTGGAACTTTTTATCTTTGATCTTGTTTATGTAAGACCTTTTATCTTCCCTTTTCTTATTCAAACTGTTGGGATATATTGTCATATGTGGCCTTTAAGAACTACTTGATACTTGTCCTTCCAAGAAGTGTACACTTCATCACCTGGCCAATCAAAGCCAATGACTTCATCCTTTTTGTTGTTTCTCTCACCCCATCTGGTACTTTCCTTCTTGATCTCTTCTTTCCAGAATTCAAAAAATTCTCTGGCTCTGTTAATGATGTTTATAGTTTGAACAAACAAAACCATGTTTTCCAAGGTAATGATGCTATGTGTCATGGTGGTTATTGTTTCTTTTATCTGCCTTAGCCATAGTGCCTCATTATTTATATCACCATTATTTTTGAATAGGTTGGGATACATCTCATACCTATCCTTTGAAAATTCTCTTCTCAAGGTTTCTACCTTTTCTATGAGGGTGCTTCTTTTGATATCCATGTCTGTCATCAACTTGAGGCACTTGTAAGTACTAGTTAAAATAATATCAACATTATTTTTCTCCCTGGATAGGGACTAAAATAATTTCAAATCAGCCCCTTTTCCCTTCCATTTGTCCATGAAAAATCTCCATTGATCTTTGTCTACATCATACTCACTTATTATGCTAATAACTTTCTTTCCCAACAAATAAAGAATAACAAGATTCACTTCCCTAGTGCATCTCATGAGGCTGGAATATATCTTATCATAGTATCTCTATTTAACCCATTCTTCTACTTATTTGTATGTTGAGGATTTTTCAAGATCTTTCTTACTGGTCTCTTCTAATCTTGTCCTTTCAGCAACCAATCTATTTCTTTCCAATTCCACATCTGCTTGGGTAACAAGACTTGATGGCATATGAGAAGGGGGATAAGTTATGAATGGGCTAGATGATGAGGGCTGGTAGGGATCTTGTGGAATCATCATTTGAGGAACAAACTATTTTGATTGCCTACCTTCCAAGATAGCAATTTTCTTATCTTTCTCAATAGATTATATTTTTTCCTCATTGTAAGCACCTAGAACGTTCTCAAAATTCCCACTCAGGCTTTTGAGTTCATTTTCTAATCTTTGTGATAAACTTAACCCAAAATTATTAGATTCTAAGGTTATATTTTCTACTTCAACAACCCCTTTTTTTGCAACTCTCTATACCAAAAGGCTACCTGAATGTTCAGCCTGAGTGTCTTCACCAGTTGTCTTGGGGGTTCTTTTCCTTAATTGCCACATAACCAGGGCTGCATGATCTTCACTAAACTTTACTCCTTTTGAAGCTTGCTATATTTCTGCTTTGGTGGTATGAACATTCTTAGTCTCTTTCCTGACAGCATCAAAAACAATAGCCTCAGCTATGTCCCATTCTAGGAGTATCAATACTCCTTTATTGACCATCTCTCTGCCTTCTTCAAGAGTTATATTTTCAAACCTGGATAACATCCCCTATTTTACTTCATTATCAATTTCCTCTTTATCTCTAGGAGGTTGTTTTTCTTTATTTTGTTGGCATTTATTCTTGAATTCATCAATATGAATTCTCCACAAGAATTACAAAAATTCTCTTGCTCTAACAAAATTGTCATCAGAAAGAAAATTATCACTTTCCTGTTGTGTCAATGGATCCAAATCTTTACCAGCATACTCTGCCACTGTTAAATCCAACTGAGCATGTTTTGTCTCTTCATGCATTCCTTCTTGCAATTCCTCAGCTATGACATAGATTTGCCCAGTATTTCCCATTAGTACTAGTTTCTGAGCTATAGATTTTTCATCCATGTGTAGTGGAGATTGGGAAGGAGAATAAATTTGTTCATGTTTTTTTTGTTGTTGCCCTTCTTCCATTTTTTTCCTATTAGGGGATGGCAATGTTTGAACACTAGAATCTAGTGGCATTTTCCCTTCTGGATCAATGGTCTTTCCACCTTTTGGAAAAATTGTATTGTATCCCCTCTGTTTGTATACTACACATTCTCTTGGTGGAATATTTCTAGCAGGGAATGCCCTACCCATAATTGTTGTGGCCTTTTCTGGCTCTATTTGCAAAATATTGTCTCTTTTTTGGTTTAATGCCTGCATAATCTCTTTAAAAATATCCATTAAAGACTCAATTTTCTTATCCCATGGCTGAAATTCCTTCAAAGGGTCATACAATTTATCAAAATGGTGTATAAAATCAAGGCTTTTCTTATATGCCAACCATTTTTTCTTTCTTTATCTCCTAGCTTATCAGGTCAAATTCATTTCTGATCACATCTTCAAGAAAATTGAATTGATGATTCAACACTACACATTTTGTCTTTTGGATCAGCACACCTGGATATTTTAGTGGTCAAATTGTAAGGTTTCAAAAAATCATGCAGGTGTTTCCATCCCCCCTTAGTGATAATGAATTGATGAGCAATTATGACCACAGGAAAAATAGTTCCTTTTCCTCTTCCTGTTAGTGCATCCTCTTGCAAGCCTACAATCTATCTTAAGACCTTTGCTAATCCTATCTTAAGGGGTACTATATAGGGTAATATGTTTTGAACTCCCCTAAAGCCATAGACCCTGAATACTGTTGATACTGGATAAGGGATAACATCACCCCAACTATGTACCATATTAAGTTCTTGGTCATATTCTTTTGGCCTCAAGAATTTTAATAGTGCTGCAGGAATCCTAGGATCATCCTTCAACAACAATGCCCTAAGTCTAGCAGAAAAATATATGTCAAAATTGATGTAACTTGCTTCTTTATTGTCTCAAGTCATATCTAAATTCCACAATTGTATAGGCATGACTTCATCATCCTTAAATCTTATCAGTTCCATCTCCTTTTCAAAATAATCAGCTCCTTTATACTAAAATACATGCATCAACATAGAGTACCATTCAAGAGGTCTGGTTATCTTTATGTTTTGGATACCTATCAATCCTTCATGAATTGGGTCTACAATGTATGGAGAAAAATCAAAGATTATTGCTAGATGGGGATGCAAAATCTGGACCATCATGGGCATATAGTGAATGTGCATTTTAATTTGTTCATCATCACCACAAACTTGGCAAAGAGCCCTATATATTGATTTGGCCTTTAGTGTAAAATAGTCAAGTTTGAACGGTTCTTTGGTATTAGGCCCTACTAGAACCAAATCCCCAACTATACCAAAATATTGTTTCAGGGGTCCTTCTCTGAAATATTTTCTCTGGGCTTGGTATACTTGTTTCAATTGATCAAATTCAATCTTATCCATAGAAGTATTTTGATCATTTAATTTGAAAACCTTTCTGATTTCTTTTGTAGTCACCTTTATCAGGATCTACCCATTTTTATCCCTGACCACTCTGGATATGTTGTCAAAATTCCTAGCTATGCATACAAGCATGTCCATTTCCATGAAAATTCCAGGCACTACCAACTTTCCTACGTCAAACTACCACACATTACTATTTGGGGACTAGCATTTCTCTGACCAAAAAGTACCTTAAACAGAGCCAAACCAGTCATACCTATTCTGGCATCTTTAACAGATTGACCCAAATCATACAGACCATCAATTATTCTCATACACGGATCCTTAGGCACTAATTCCTTTGTTTTAGATGCATCATTAGTTGACATAGTCAACTGTTGCAACAAGTCATCACATACATTTATATCCTTATAATTTACTTTTCCTGAGAATTCCCTTCTGGGAAGCATTGTGAATTTAGGGTTTAACAATCTAACAATTGATTATTTTGATAATAAAGCCCTTCTTTTATTGGACACCCTATTAATCCCTTTCAAATTTTGTATGACCCAGAAATGTTAGTATCAGAAAATTACCAGTTCCATAGGAAGCTTGAAAATTTGGATGTGATCGCTGCAACCCTTTTCTACTATACAACCTTTGTCAATTATGCAAAATGACTTGAGTGATTGATAAGATAGAAATCCCATCATTTTTAAGCATTAAATTTTAACTGGGAAGATACACACTCGCCATTACTTCTCCCAAGTTCAATGCTTGGTGTCCAACTATTGAAATTTATTACTTCTATATTTTAAAATAGAACCATCGATTTCACTGGATTTTCCTCATATCAGATGGTCTATAGAAAATCTTTTGCAAAGTTCATCTCCTCAGACATGTGGCATCACAATGCATTCCCTTGAAGAATATATCTCAACCACTTTTGATCTAAGGCTTTGCACTGGTCGTTCGATCCTTCTTAACTCAACTGATCTTTACTTAACTCTACATTGCTATGGGGTCCCATCAACTTAGACATGCGTCATCATGATGCTTTCCCTTGAAAGTTAAAGATCAGCTACTTTATGCTTAATTCTTTATGCCAACCATTGGATCTTGTCAATATTTATTGACTTTAATCGCCTTTATAATCTGTGGCCTTGATCTGTAGAGACATGTGGCAGCATGGTGCATTCCCTCACTGGTTAAAGCAACACCATCTTTTATCTAAGGCTTTGTGCCAACCATTATATTTTCATCAACTTAACCAACCTTTATTCAACCATTTGTTTTCCAACTAAGGTTTTCATAGTACATAGTGGGACATGTGTCATCATGGTGCGTTCCCTTGATGGATAAAAGTCTTTCATCTTATGAATAAGGGTTAACGCCAGCTGTCAGAACTTCATGGAGATACCACTGATTTATCATATCCTTTATTAAATCGATGGGCCCACTGATTTTTCAGGTGTCACCACGACACTTTCCCTTGATGAGTAAATCAACATCATCTTTGTCATGAGGATTTATGACCACCGTAGGATTAGATCTAACTTATCCTATGTTTAACTTTACCTTTATGATGACACTCTGGCCCACCTTGGACACGTGTTGTAATGGCACTTTCCCTCGATGCTAATCTTCGTTCATCTTTCATCCACAGGCAAAGCGCGGGCCATTAGATCAAATTTGATCTATGGTGATTTCACAACTTGCATTTCAAGTATGACTGAATCGACCAGATACATGTGTCATCATGGCGTGTTCCCTTGAATAGTAAAAATCAATCATCTTCATCTTTAGGTAATGCGAGAACTATTGGATTAAGAAATACTTGCACGACACATGATAAAAGGAAATAAAAAGCTCACGGGCTTTTAAACTTTAGGAATTATTAACACTCAAGACTTAGGATAAAATAAAAATGGCCCCATTCAAAAAGAACACATGGTTAAAAGATCACTTAAGTGACTAAATAAAGTAACTTGAAAATAGAACCCTCCAAGAACGTTTAGGGTATTTTTTCAAATTCAAACAAATTACGACCCTAGACTTAGGGTTTCCGTCATTTTAGGAGCTGCGTGTAACATTTTATAGGGAAAATTAGCATCACTATGAATAAGATTTGACATTTTTGGCAAGACGAACACTTGGGAAAATTTTTTTTAGGATAAGACCTCAAAACATGAAATATTACCAATAGTGGCTCTCTCTAAGGATGCTTAAATGTTAGATTATAGCAAGGATACAAATCTCTAGAAATGCCGACCAAAACTGCACTAACCTATTACTAGAAACAAACACACAACACAAACAAACACACTTGTACATATGATACAACACTACTATGCATGGAGAAACAATTAATTCATTTTTACAATTCTTGCACTCTCTCTCATCCTGATGATGGATCACGGAGTGTGATCCAAAACTTTGATGCTAATAACACTTACACAACAAAATCCAGATACAAATAATTAACAATTAATTCATTGGAAGAAGTTTTGTAGAAATTGTCCATGCACTGGCAGTTCCTGTTCTTCATCATCCATATTTTTTATAAAATATGAATCCTTTCCACAAGTTTGAAAGATAACAAAAGGCCCCAACCATAGTGATTCAAACTTTTTATGTTTGCCTTTGTCTTCAACCCTAGCATTCCATTGCAATACCAAGTCACCAGGCTGAAATTTTCTCTCATTAGCCCTCTTATCAAAAAGGTATTTCATCTTTTGTTGCATTTTGATATTTTCCCTCTGACTTTATCTCCTTACTTCATCCAATTCTACTAACTAAACTATTCTTTCTTCCATGGGTTCAGAGACTTCAATCTCTTCATCTTGGATAAATTTATAAATTGGAAGCAAATTATTGACAGGCATTCTTGATTGAACACCATATACTAATTCAAAGGGAGACTTTCTGGTGGCCTTTTTGATAGTGATTCTATCTTCCCAAAGGGAAAGTTTTAACTTCATATGCCAGGCTCTTTTATTACCCTCCAAGGTCTTTTTCAAAATTTTCATGAGATTCTTATTGCTGGATTCTGCTTGACCATTGGCTTGTGGATGGTATGGGGATGAATAAGACATAACAATTCCCATATTAGAGAAAATCAATAAATTCTTCTAATCTGAAACACATGGCATTTTCGATTACCAATTTGATGGGAACACCAAATCTTGTGATTACATTGTTCATCAAAAAGTCAATGACAGCTGTACTTGTTGCGCTTTTAGTTGGAACTGCCTCTACCCATTTTGTAAAATAGTTAGTCACTAATAGAATCCAACTATGGCCCCCACTTGATTTCTCAGCAAACTCTCCGATGAAATCCATTCACCACATGGCAAAGGGGGCTTCTTCCACTAATGGATTCAATAATAAAGCTCCTAAAAACTTCATTTTGCTTGAGAATCTCTGACATGGTTCACATTTTCTAACAAAAGTATAAGCATCTTGGAACAAGTAAGGCCAATAGTACCCAGCTCTCAAGATTTTATGAGTTATTGATCTGGTAGAGTAATTCCCTCCACACATTCCAGCATGCATTTCCTTCAAAATCTTTTCTGATTGTCCTTTGTTAAGACATAACAGCAGGATCCCATCTCTATTTTTCCAAAACAAATCTCCATGCAACAAGACATATTTCTGAGCCTGTAATCTCAGACTCCTCCTTTGATTATCACTTAGGTTATCTAGACACTTAGTATTTTAAAAAAAATATACAATATTAGTGTACTAGGGTTGCATTTCAGTACTTGTTAGACAATTTCCACATGTATCAAGATTGTTAACCTGAACTAGGTCCAAATTCTCTTCTATCATTAGTTTTTCCAGTCCCAACCCTCTTACCAATTTTGTGATGTGGATTTTGAGATCAAATTCCTGAAATTTATTTATGCACTTGCACCTCTTCCCTATTACCTTATTTTGGACAAAAATATCTTTAACAATAGCATGAGGAACATATGCATTCACCTTTGTACATACCAAATAAGGCCTGAAAGCCTTGACTGCTTTTACCAAGGCATAAGCCTATTTTTCCATCAACTGATAGTTTAACTCGACTGACTATAAAGCTTTTCTAAAAAATGCTATTGGATGTTCAAATCCCTCATCATCTTTCTGCAATAGAACTGCAGCAATAGTATAGAAAGAAGCAAATGTGAATAGAGAAAAAGGTTTGGTGTAATTAGGGGACACTAGGATAGGGGCTTCTTGGATGGCTTATTTTATGTTTTCAAAGGATAACTGTGCCTCTTGATTCCACTCAAATTTTACATCCTTTTTTAGCAACTTGACAATGGGCTTGACCAGTTCTGCAAAATTGGCAATAAATCTCCTGACAAAGTTGATTTTCCCTAAAAATTATTGTATACCTTTCAATTTTTTGGGAGCAAGTACCTTCTGAATAGCCTCAACTCTTTTAGGATCTATTCTTACTCCCTCCTTTAACACTATGTGGCCCAAAATTTTCCCCTTGGCAATGGCAAAGTGGCATTTCTTTGGGTTCAAAGATATCCCATATTCCAATGCTTTTACCATAACCTTCTCCAAATGGTTACAATGATCTTCTGCCCTTTTTGAAAAAGATGTTAGATCATCCTGGTATACTACCATCAGGACATCTATGAGATCTTTGAAGGCTACATCAATGGCCCTCTAAAAGGCCACACCAACATTTTTCAAACCAAATGGCATGCGAGCATACACATATGTGCCCCAAGGAGTAGTGAATGTTGTCTTGAATTGTTCAGATTCTTTGACCAGCACTTGATTGTACCCTCAAAACCCATCCATCATAGACAATAAATCACATCTAGTGACTTTATGCAACATAGCCTCCATATTGGGTAGTCCATAGTTATCTTTTGGTGAGGCCACATTCAGGTTTCTAAAATAAATGCACAATCTTATGTCCTTTTTCTTCTTTCTCACAGGGACCAAGTTAGAAACCCAAGATGAATGTCTTATAGGCTGAATTATGCCTGCATCTCTCAGCTTCATCAATTTTGTCTGCATTTTGGTAGCCAGCAGTGGATTAATGGGCCTTTGTTTTTGCCTAAATGGTTTTACATCTTCTTTAAGAGGGATGTCATGATGGAACAAGTCTTTTGTATAAGATTTAAGATCTTCATAACACCAAGCAAAACATGTTTATATTTCTTCAACAACTTTATCAGATTTAGTCTCACATTTTTATCCAATTTTTTTCCAATATAGACTAACTGAGGGGAAGTCTCAGATCCTAAATTGATTTCTTCCAGATCTTCTAGGGTAGCATTGGATTTTTGGGCCATATAATTGTCATTTATGCTAAACATGCCCTCCAATTCAACCAATCCTTTAGGGATATGATTAGTGGCCAGTTGAACAACTTCTTTATCAAAGATATATTCCTTGCCATCTACAACTGCTACTAAGTATTCACAATCAATTTCTTGGCCATCATACTAATCTACACATTGGATGAACCTGAGGATAGGGTAAAAGCACAATAATCTGTCACCCTTTTATATAGGAAAAGGCTAACAAAATCAAAGCTATTAAGCTTCAATAGTATAAAAGTGACATTTATGTTTGGAATTTGAAGATGATGCAAACTAATAAAATGTTTTAAAATGGATGAATTTTATAATTAATATTTTTAATATTTTTTTGAATAAGTTTTAATATTTTTTTTTAATGTTTAAAGATGATTTTTCAGTTGCAGAAACATACTGAAAATTAGGGGTCTAGTTCCTGCCAAAACATTATATGTAAATAAACATTTTTTCCCCTAATTTAAAAATATGTTATAGATGACATATATAGCTAGTGCGTGAAGAAATAAAAATTGGTTTGTGACCTATATTTTCTATTTTATAACAATTCAAATTCCAACTCACCTGAAATCGACAGTTTTCATCTCCCGCCATATTTTTCATAATAAATATATCCCAATCAAAAAAAGAAATATATATTCTTGGAGAGGAATCTCTCTTCTAGTGCACCATATGTTTTTCAAATTTATTTAATATGTTTTACTATTTTTTTTCTTTCTCCAAATCAACATCTCCTTGACTTTTAAAATACCTACTTGCAATATTTTTTTATTATAATAGACTATGTCTAATTAAAACACTATAAAATCTATAAGAGATATTCTTGACTCTGATCTCTACAAAAGGGTATTTTTGTATTTTTTTATAAAATTTCATTAAAAATACTTAGAGTTATTGAAATGTCACTTTTCTGAAATAATTTTATTTCTACGGTAATTGGACTCAAAGTGGTATAAAACATGCATTTAATAGACATTTCTAATTGGAAAAGTTAAAGAACTTATCTAAATTAACTATAATGAATCTAGCTAGACCATATGTTTGGCCAAAATTAATTTTTAGTTAGAAATACTAAAATTCAGCTGTGCTAATAAGTTATCCTAAAAGGTGACAGATTATTGTGCTTTTACCCAATATCATCATCATCATCCTCAAACACTTGCCAATTATGGACATTATCAAGGACTACTGGTCTACTTTTCACTTCTACCAAAGATATGCCAGCAAGGGTAACATCATTGTTTTTAAGGGCAACATTTGCGAGGAAATCTACTATTATATTGTTAGATCTTTCTACCCAAAGGATGTTGAAGGCATCAAAGAACTCTAACCTATCCTAGACTGCATATTAGTACAATTTTAGCCTATCATCCTTGGAAGCATATTGGCCCCTTATCTGAGCTATGACTAACTAGGAATCTCAATGAATTTTCACACACTTGATACCATGTTTAATAGAAATATATATTCCCAGTATTAAAGCCTCATACTCAGCTATGTTATTTGTACAATGAAAGGCTAATAGAAAAGAATACTTGAAAGTATTACCTGATTAAACTTCTTCTCATGATCCTTCTTTGGAGCACCCTCCATAAAAATACATATGTGCAAGTCCATCTTGTTGCAACAGTAACTCATCAACAATGGGATCAGTATTTTTCAATTGTGGTTTGATCTCTTGCACAAAAAAATTATCCATGTCAATATTTACACAACAATTTAACTGGTCAGGCATAACCATCTCCACCATGATAGATGAATTAGGTTCTCTGTATAACCTGACCTCATTACCATTTACAAGAATTTTTGCATAAGATAAATCCAATTGCAATCTTCCACCAACTATTGTTGCCCATTGTCTAGACAAAAGAAAACCATAATAAAGTTGAGTATCCATAACAACTATGTCCATTCTATAAGTAGCATTTGGGAAAGAATAAATTTTTACTTCAATATCCTTCAATGTTCCTATCACAGGAACTTCCCTATTTTCCATTGCAAAACAACTTCCAGCAGGTGTGGTGACTTGAAGTCCCAGTTCTTCCATGACATTGTATGACATTACAGTTGTTGCAACACCAGAGTCTATCATGCAATTCTTCAGCAAGACATTATTAACAACCAAAGTGACATAAAATGGATCCATAGAAAGTGGTTCTTGATTAATTATATTACCAATGCAGATGGTGGAGATTTCTTTATCTTTTCCTTTCATTTGTCCTTGATTTTCCTTGACTGATGGAAATTATTTTTTATCATCATTAGGAATCATGGGGACTTTATTCGGATCTATCACAAGGATATCATATATTCCTTTTAGAAGTGTCAATGCAGCTTCTTTGTTCTCCTTTATCTTTAACATCTCCATTAATGGCACTGAAACTTTCATCTGAGTCAAAGCATGTTTCATATCAAACATGGGTAACTCATAAGATGCATCACCTATCTTCTTACCCCTTTTAGCTTTATCATTGACCATTTGTTCCTCTGTTATTTTCTCTTTTTCCTTTTGATCAGAAGAAGGATATTCTTGTCTTTCCAATTTCTTATCTCTACTTTCCTTGACAAGAGAGTCTACAACATGTTGAGGGTAAATTTTACTGGTGTATGTAGGGGCAGGTTTATCTTGAGTAGGTTCCACTCTCCTACTTCTCAAATTGTATGCATCCCTAGCTTGATTTATAGCTGTAGCTGTCAAGGATCTATTTTATTCATTAGTAGGAACTCTGAAATGAGAATGTGACTTATCATTTCCTACTATGTTTATAGTTGCTCGTGACATAATATCAACTTCATCATATGGATCAGGAACAAATTGTGGCTGATATTTCGAATAAAATCTTTCCCCTCCATTCACAACCTGAGGGGGTGGGATACTATCTAGAAACCATGGATAAGGTTTCCTTACTATAAATATATTAATAGTTGGGCCTTCTTACTCTACACCTATTTGTTCATCCCTATCACTCATTTGATCAGATAAGGCTTGGGATACCACACATTGATATGAAGAATGTGACATATTGCAGGAAACACACCAAGGAGTGTTTCCAACATAATTTATACTATTCCTTTTCAAGGGATTAGGAGTTTCCATGGCCTTTTGGTTATCTTGATCTTTAGGGATGGGCTTACCATTATTCCAGTTTGTTTGTATGGGTAATCTCTCAAGTTAGGCCGCTGGTCAAACCTTTGGTTTGGGTTTTTATTATCAGGATAACTTCCCTTATAATTTTTGTCCATTTTAGCAATGAGATATTTCACTGCACTTATTAATTTGTCAACATTATCAACCTCTTTGATAGGTTTTCTAGTTTGTCCCTTTTGTTTCCAAAGTTTACTGTCATCCCACTTTCCCAATTTTCCTGACACTCGCCTATTACTTTCAATATCAATGGCCACTTTATAAGATTCTCTCAAGGTCATTGGGTTCTTGTTCCTAAGTAAGACAAGTTACCATCAAAAATGTTAAAATAAGTGGTCAGACATACTTCCTCATCTAACCTTAGCACTTGGAACAATTTATTCATGGCCTTTTGGAATATAATGTTAAAATCTACCATATTCTCATTAGGGTGCTTCTTGATGTTATTTAATTCATTCATCATATAGCTATAATTCACATGTTCTCTATATTTTTCCCTTAAATATTTTACAAACTCATCCCAAGATGCAATGCTATCATTAGGTAAATTTATGAACCAATCCCTAGCATCTTCTGTTAATGATTGAACAAAAAGCTTCATAATGACATCCTCATTTTCAATTTCAAATTTAGTTATCTTATCACTGAAAGCTTTCAAATTCTCTTCACAAGTTACAACATTGTTCCTGTGAATTTGGGGATTTTATCTCTTACCTCGTTGGGGATCACATTAGGGTGACCAGGAATGCCTTCAAAGAAAAGGGCTCTATATCTGTTCATGTGGACAGGTCTTCTTTGGAAATTTCCCAGCACGTTGTTACCACTTGGTCCAGTTGGTCCTCCTTGATTTTGAATGGTTGGGGGAACACTTTGTTTTAGGTTAGAGGCTTGAATGCTTGGGCCAGGACCAGCAAGTTGAGCACTTAGATTTGGGCCAGAGGCTTTAACATTTGGATTCAAACCAGAAGACTGCACTTTAGGACCTGCCCCTTGACTATTTGGAATAGGGCCATCAGATTGATTTTGTTGTTGTGTACAATGATTAACAGGCATAGAGATACTTTCAGAAGTGTTGGTATTGGCATGTAGGAAAGCTATTTTCATTCTCATATCAGTTGCAGCAGCCTCTAATTCCAACTTTTCTAGTTGTTTGGCTAAGTCCTCTTTAGCTTTTCTATCTTTTTCCAGCTCAAGATCAACTTTAGATATTCCCACAGGAATGGTTATGTTCTTCTTAGGCTCTTCTATAGTCACATCAATAGCCTTTTTCTTACCCTTGTTGGGGGCATCCTTAGTGCTTGTCTTAAGTTTTGCATTTTGTTCAATCTCATATGGGTACAATTGTCTGATGACAGGCTCTTCTTTCTCAAATTCATCCTTGCTAGTATTTGATGTCTTATTTGGGGATTTATTCCTCAAATAATCAAGATCACCGAACAAGTCTAGATTCAAACCTTTAACCTCTTCATTTAGGCTTTTAGTCTTGAGGTCATTTCTTCTGGTTTCAGCCAAGAGTTCTTCTCTTTCTATCAGTAATTCATATAACTCTTTCTCACGCTTCTTCCTTGCATCTGCTATTTCTATTTCTTGTTCCTTTCTTCTTCTTCTTAAAGCTATAACCTCATCCTTTAACTTATCAGAATCATAGGAGGTTGTCTCAGAAATAGAAGTTTCTTCTAGTGGAGCTAGATATTCTTCTACAGGGAAGAAACCTATATTAGTATTTTCCCCATCTCTGAAAGGATCAAAGTTTGCATCAGCTCTATAAGTGTCAATTGGCCCTATGGGTCCTTCATCTTCAGATGAAGATGAATTTCTCTTTGGAGTAGGGTTATCCATCCTTCCCTTAGAGGTATTTGTGGAGTCATGTTTAGATATACCTCTCTTGGACCATTGTCTCCTTCCAGGTGTATGGAGCTCTTCTCCAACATCCTTCTCAGGATTATCTTTGAAATAGGATCTAGTATTCCTTTGTTGACTCATCTTTCAAGATAGACAAGTATATTCAATATGTTTAATGTGCAACACTAGAGTACACAGAGGTTAGATTCTGTTAGGGATTTTTCTTGTATGAATCACAGTGCTTGAAATGACTACTTGAACACCATGCCTTTTAATACTGATTTAGAGACAAGAAAAGCCTAATTGCTAAGGACTGGATAAGGTCCTTCTTCATTTTTGAGCTCCACATATACTCAGGCAGGTTTTACCTCTTAAGATTGTTGTTTACACAGTATTTGTTGATGTGCACACTGATTTGCTATGTATCTTTTGTTAAACCAACTTATGAATCACCTTGCAAATAACCAAGAATAATCAGATGCAAGATATAACCATACAAACCATGGTTGTAAGCATAACAAGAACCAGTGATACAAGGATTTTCATCCTTCTTCCTTTTCTTATAGGAGGGATAACCTAAGGGATTCACTCTTCAAGGAATAAATAATATGGACATTGTCCTGCTGACATAGGTCCTTAACAAGTTTAGTTTGTTTGTTCTTAGTAACAAAGTATTTTGATTGAATTTGGTTCTGATATTTTGGAATAACTTAGACAAAGATAGATTATCAAACCATTTTTTGAACCAGTGCCTATCCTTTGGGCTATAGAGTCAAATAAGCTAAGATCTCATAGAAATAAAATACAACAGATTACCTTACAACCCACATACAATTCATGTAAGCTGCCTTACAAATTACCCTGTCATCTCAAAACTATTGTATCAAATCCTTAAACAAAGCAGTATGCTCCCTGAAACTACTTACAAAACTTAGTTCTTTCCTTAAAGGAAACTTGCAAGTAATCAGATAGTTACCTAATAACCAGAATGTTTCAGAATACCTTGTAAACTTAACATAAAAGAGCATACACACAGAAAAAGGAGACAACAATGGAAGAGAGTAGAATTGCACTGTATATTATTTATATGATCCAGCTTTTCATACATGAAAGATTATACAACA
>MU224951.1:2857497-2895021 GCA_018584345.1 Thuja plicata
TGGAAATTTTAAACTGCCTAGGGGTTATAGTCCCCTTTTTGTGTGGTGCAAAGTGCTCATTATCTGTTAACATCAACTGCCATATAAATTCCATTGCAGCTACTCTTGCAGGCACATGATATGGTAACAAATGGGGTGGATGAATACACCCATATACTCTGATAATGGTGTAATTCTCCTCCAAGAAGAAATCACCCCAGTTATGTTTTTCAGGCCAATTTTCCTTATAATTACAAGGCCTGAGTAGTTGTATAACCTTCAAAGGGACTCTAGTCCTGCTTTTTCCTAGACTCTGTACAATTGGATACACAATCCAATTCTGGAAAGCACAGTAGTCACACTCCCTAGAAGTGTAATTCCAAACCCTGACCCAAAACTGGATAGGATTTGGTGCTGTTTGATAGAATCTTTGAGGAGTCATATTATGAACATCCATGATTACAAATCTGAAGTATAAGAGAAGGTGTATTAGGACTGAATAATGCAAAAATTTAGGTTCCTTCTCCTTTGGATTCTTTAGTCTTTTCTGGGTCGCAATGAAACCTTCATACATTTCATCAATTATGTACTGTATGTAATCATAGTTGGTGCTTGAATGCACCTCTTGTAAGTCTAGTACCATCATTAAGATGCCAGCATTGATTTTCTCTACATCTCCATCTATCCCTAACACTCTACACAGTGCATAAGCATTATACTTAATGTAGAAGTGTAGATCCTTATAATAATATGGATTAGGCTCTTTCGTAGGATCTAAGTAATTCTTCACTTCTTTCAACATGTGTTTCTTCAATAATCCCTTAGCAATACCAGGCTTGGAACTATATCTTTTCTCCTGCTTTGTCATGTCAATTTTAGTAGACATGGCGCTGAATAAGCCAAAGGCTTGCATGAATGAGTTCCTGTTTAATATTAGCAGGGCAGTGCCACCATCCCTTTTGATGGTCTTTTTTAGGACATCATAGTGATTAGCTAGGTCCAAAAAAAGGTCTACATCAAGGAAAACATCAGGAACAAGCAATCTAGCTAAACCACATGTCCAAGGGTTTGATACTGGAATAGGTTTATCAAATTTTTTATAGAAGTAATTGAAAAGGGAGAAACTTGTTGTCCCTGGAGTCAAAGAATCTCGAATATCTTTTTATTCATCCAAGAGGACACTTGCATTGGCCTTCTTATTTTGCGTTGAACCGGGCAGAAGATGGAGAAACTCATCAAAGAAACTTGCTTTTCCTTTCTGCTCCTCTTCACTGCCTCCACTGGTTGAAGAAACACTCATGGCCCCACTCATGTTTGCAACACCTTGAATCTCATTTCCCTACCCGATATTGAAACAAATCTATTTCTGAAATCAACTGACTGTTCTGAGCACAAGTTCCTGAAATTTAGAACTCTTTTATCAATTCTGGAAACACTGCAAACTGAGAAAAATATTTCTCTTTTCTGAAATATGAACAACCTTGGCTCTGAAAAATAAAAGCATGGTGAATGTGAATGAATGCACCATCAACTCCTTATAGCCATCATTAAGAGTATGTAGCTCATAATTCAGAAACATCAGTTCTGCCATTAATTCGACATGCTGTGAATTTGAACAGAAAACCTAGCCGTAGTTGCATGAAGTTGACAAGAAATGAAATTTTGAAAAGTGACTCCTCAGAGAAATCATATATCATTTAAAAGAGCTGACATGTCATACTGGGATTCATTGTTTGTCTTACATCTTAGCTACTCTTTTTGCACAGTGATCAAAATGCGAGCCTCTGATTGGTTACTGAGATATTCATACTGTCACATCAAAAAAACTGCCACCGCTTTTAGATTTTGTGATCAGGCGACTGCGCAACTGCATTAAGTCTCTTTGTCGCAGGCCTCTATCACTAACCATGGTTCCATCTCAAGACTTGGTGACAATGCAGTTTCTTACCTTCGGCTGACCCAAGTCATGATCTGGCGATCATGCGACCCAACTGAAATCACAGTCGCACACAGTTAACATTAACTCATCATTCATTCTGAGACCTTGCGACTAATCGTTACCCTTAACCTTCTCAGTTATCTCCCTGTCACCAAATGCTCCTATTCCATTTCAAGACTATGTGACAATGCTTAGTCACCCAATCATGGAATATAAGCTCTGATTATTAAAATTTATCACAACAATTATATGCGCCCCCTTTTTTCTTCTGACGACTGCACGACATACCTTAATCGCTAAGTCGGAAGGACTTTTCCGTAGGGCACCTTTCTTCTTAGACTTCGCGACCACCGTTAGATCCTCTTATTCCTTCATCCTATGGCCGTCGCTTAATTGCTATATGCTCGGGCATACCCTTAAATATTTCTCAGACACCGCGACTGAAGGGAAAGTACTTAGTCTCACTGTCGCTGAGTCCACTTCCTCCTTCTGGCGACCATGCGATAACCTTCTCTCATCCATTCGCCTTATGAAAAATGTCACTCAATCATTGGTCCTCTTGCTGCATAACAGAAAACTGAAGCATTATCTTGTTCTGGTGACATCCTGACTAAGTATTACTGTAAACCACAAATGGTTAGTCACGTAGTCTCTGTTAGTATTTCTTAACCGCTGTTCTATTTTGAGACCACACGACTGAAGGCTTCACTTAGCTATTAACTTTGGCTTGATTTGGCGACAAAGCGACAAAAGGTAATCGCAAAGTCTGAAGACATTTTCATAACTATTAAAAATCTCCCACGATCACCCGACTAATAGTGGGTCCCATCATTACAATGCTTTATAAGATGGCTATCCTGCGACTACCCGACATGAAAGGAATCACTGAGTCTCAGAAGGCCAAAGGAATATTCTAATTTTGAACGAGACTACGCGACATAAGGAAAATGCCAAGTCGGGAAGGCAATTGGAATATTCGGCTGGGGTAACGCGACGAGGTGACTTAAAATAAAACACATGCCTTAAGTGAGTGAAAAAGTAATGTTGAAACATAAGACATGACCTAGGGTTTATTTTCATCGTTTAATACTTGGAAGGACAAGGGTTTTTCAGGGTTTTACAATTTGAGCAAGGTTTAGAGTTGAAAACCTGAAACTTGACATGGGTAAAGGCAATTGAACAAGAGATAACAGAATTGAGCACATCAGAATGCAGAGAGGAAGACAAGGAACCAGGAAAACTGCCAAAACAAGAAATACAACCAACAGATTCACCACCTCTTTACAGAGGACAAATATATATAGAATAATTGAGCAGCTTGTCCTAATTTAGATATTCTTTTACAACAATAAGTTTGAATGAAACTTAAATGCAAAGTTTCTTGATAATTCCTCACCTTTATTAAACCGGTAATCTCAAGAAAATTATTCTTCACTGTCTATATCACTACAAATATTCTCCACTCTGTAGCTTTTCTTTGAAAAATACACACTAGATTATATCAGATACTTTATAGTCGTCATGCACTCTATTTGAGACAAGATCAATATCATCTTCAGCATCAAAACCTTCAAACAATGCACAATGACAGATAGGCAAAATATACTTGCTTTTATGATTATGAGGAAAAATAGGCTTATTCTCAATATCAAAAGGACTAACTCTTTCATGAACATGACTCTTGGAACATTAAATCAGTCCCTAGTAGAGTTGTCAATTTGTTAGTACTTTTTCTTGTAGAATTAATATATAACAATAAATACTTGACTCTCAGATTCCCAATTCAGATTTGTACATGGAAAAGGCTATTAACCAAGATACATTCCTTCTACAGTTCAAGTTCAACAAACTTAGGCAGGTGCACCTATCTTAAGATTCACCGCTTCACAGGAAATCTTATAGTGGATCAAGGATTTCTAATCCTTCTTCTTTTTAAGTTTTTTTTTAGGAAGGTTAACCTATTGATTCTCTCTTCAAGGAATCACCATGATGAACTGTATTTCTCAATACAATTAGCTAGACATATATATTATGGATAATAGAAATTAAAATATTATTCAATACTTGATTGATTTGATGATAAGAACTACTTATCAGAACTTGACTAGTGCCTAATCCCGGGCCAGGAATCATAATGAAACATACATTCACCAAAGACAATTAATAAGAACACAAATAAAATCTCAGATAGAATTCCTTACAGACTATCCTCTCACTCTCATACCTCTATATCAAATTCTTGCATAAAACCCTAACCCTCTGGAACTATTTGCAAGATTTAAACCCTCCTTGAAAGCAACTCAAAAATAACAACACAGATAGCTTATAACTGGTACATTCAAAATGCCTTACAAATTAAACATACAAGAGATGAATATAAATGCAGAAATACATCAGTGATTTGAAAAGTAGAAATTCCATTGTTCTTTATTAATAGTATATTGAATTCAATACATTTCAAATTGACTGAAAACTTGAAAACTTAGACACAATTCAAAAGCCCGCCTCATAGTTTTGATTTTACCATCCTTTTCAATATCTTACAACTTGCTATTTATAGTCAACATTAGTCATCTTGGAATCCTTAAAGATCAAGGATGCAACAAGCTTTGAATAACTAAGCTAAGAGACAAAACTCAGAGTCAAATAAGATAAAATAACAAGTGGATAGAATAACCACTTTTGCTACAAGATATTCAAAGTAATTTTGTCTTCTGACTGCCTGGTGATTGTAACTGCTTCAAATTTTCTCAGAGACAACAATCTGGAACTTGTTATCTTTTATCTTGTTGATTTAAGACCTTTTATCTTCCCCTATCTTATTCAAACTATTGGGAGATATTGTCATCTGTGGCATTTCATACATTATGTTCTTCTCCTTGATCAACTGCTTGATACTTGTCCTTCCAGGAGGTGTACACTTCATCACTTGTCCAATCAAAGTCAATGACTTCATCCTTTTTGCTGTTTTTCTCACCCCAGCTACTACTTTCCTTTTCGATCTCTTCTTTCCAGAATTCAAAAAATTCTCTGGCTCTATTAATAATGTTTATAGTTTGAACAAACAAAACCGTGCTTTCCAGGTAATGATGCTATGTGTCCTGGTGGTTATTGTTTCTTTTATTTGCCTTAGCCATAGTGCCTCTTTCTTTATATCACCATTCTTTTTGAATAGGTTGGGATACATCTCATACCTATCCTTTGAAACTTCTCTTCTCAAGGTTTCTACCTTTTCGATGAGGGTGATTCTTTTGATATCCATGTCTTTCATCAACTTCAGGCACTTGTAAGTACTAGTTAAAATAATACCAACATTATTTTCTTCTAGGATAGGGAATAAAATAATTTCAAATCAGCCCCTTTTCCCTTCCATCTATCCATGACCAAACCCCATTGATCTTTGTCTGCATCATAATCACTTAATATGCTAATAATTTTCTTTCCCAGCAAATAAAGAGTAGCGAGACTCACTTCCCTAGTGCACCTCATGAGGCTGGAATATATCTTATTAGAGTATCTCTATTTAACTCATTCTTCTTCTTCTTTGTATGCTAGGATTATTCAAGATCTTTCTTACTGGTCTCTTCTAATCTTGTCCTTACAACAACCAATCTATTTCTTTCCAATTCCACATATGCTTGGGTAACAAGACTTGATGGCATAGGAGAAGAGGGATAAGTTATGAATGGGCTAGATGATGAGGGCTGGTAGGGATCTTGTGGAATCATCATCTGAGGAACAAAATGTTTTGATTGCCTACCTTCCAAGATAGCAATTTTCTTATCTTTCTCAATAGATTATATTTTTTCCTCATTGTAAGCACCCAGAACCTTATCAAAAATTTCACTCAGGATTTTGAGTTCATTTTCTAATCTTTGAAATACACTTAACCCAAAATTATCAAATTCTAAGGTTATATTTGCTACTTCAACAACCTCTATTTCGGCAACTCTCTGTACCAAAAGGCTACCTGAATGTTCAACCTGAGTGTCTTCACCAGTTGTCTTGGGGGTTCTTTTCCTTAATTGCCACATAACCAGGACTGCACGATCTTCACTAAACTTTACTCCTTTTGAAGCTTGTTGTATTTGTGCTTCAGTGGTATGAATAGTCTTAGTCTCTTTCCTGACAGCATCAAAAACAATAGCATTAGCTATGTCCCATTCTTGGAGTATCAATACTCCTTCTTTCTTGACCATCTCTCTGCCTTCTTCAGGAGTTAGCTTTTCAAACCTGGATAACATCTCCTATTTTGCTTCATTTTCAATTACCTCTTTATCTCTAGTAGGCTGTTCTTCTTTCTTTTGTTGGCATTTATTCTTAAATTCATTAATATGAATTCTCCACAAGAATTGCAAAAATGCTCTTTCTCTAACAAAATTGTCATCAACAAGAAATTTATCACTTGCATGTTGTGTCAATGGATCCAAATCTTTACCAGTATACTCTGCCACTGTTAAATCCAATTGAGCATGTTTTGGCTCTTAAGGGTCCCTTCCTTCAATTCCTTGGTTGTGACATAGATTTTCCCAGTATTTCTCATTAGTACTAGTTGCTGAGCTATAGCTTTTTCATCCATGTGTAGTGGAGATTGGGAAGGAGAATAAATTTTTTAATGTTGTTGTTGTTGTTTCCCTTCTTCTATTTTTTGCCTTTTGGGGGTTGGAAATGTTTGAACACTAGAATCTTGTGGCCTTTTCCCTTTTGGATCAATGGTCTTTCCACTTGTTGGAAAAATTGTGGTGTATCCCCTCTGTTTGTATACTACATATTCTTCTGGTGGAATATTTCTAGTAGGGAATGCCCTACCCATAATTGCTTTGGCCTTTTCTGGCTATGTTTGCAAAATATTGTCTCTTTTCTGGTTTAATGCCTGCATAATCTCTTCAAACATATCCATTAAAGACTCAATTTTCTTAGCCCGTGGCTGAAATTCCTTCAAAGGGTCATAGAATTTATCAAAATGGTGTATAAAATCAAGGCTTTTCTTATATCCCAACCATTTTTCTTTCTTTATCTCCCGATTTATCAAGTCAAATTCATTTCTAATCACATCTTTAGGAAAATTTAATTGATGATTAAAAACTACACATTTTGTCTTTTCCCTGAAAATATGTCTAATAAATGCTTCTAGCTTAGCACACCTAGATATTCTAGTGGTCAAATTGTAAGGTTTCAAAAAAATTTGCAGGTGTTTCCATCCCCCTTTAGTGATAATGAATTGATGAGCAATTGCGACCATAGGAAAAATAGTTCCTTGTCCTCTTCCTGTTAGTTCATCCTCTTGCAAGCCTCCAATCTATCTTAAGACCTCTACTAATCCTATCTTAAGGGGTACTCTATAGGGTAATATGTTTGGAACTCCCCTGAAGCCATGGACCTTGAATATTGTTGATACTGGATAAGGGATAAGATCACCCCAGTTATGTACCATATTAAGTTGTTCGTCATATTCTTTTGACCTCAAGAATTTTAATAGTGCTACAAGAATCCTAGGATCAACCTTCAGCAACAATGCACTAAGTCTAGCAACAAAATATCTGTCAAAATTGATGTAACTTGCTTCTTTATTATCCCAAGTCATATCCACATTCCACAATGGTACAGGAATGATTTCATCATCCTTAACTCTTATCAGTTCTATCTCCTTTTCAAAATAATTAGCTCCTTTATACATAAATACACGCATCAACAGGGAGTACCATGCAAAAGGTCTGGTTATCTTCGTGTTTTGGATACCTATCAATCCTTCATGAATTAGTTTTGCAATGTATGGAGCAAAATCAAATATTATTGCTAGATGGGGATGCAAAATCTAGACCATCATGAGCATATAGTGAATGGGCATTTCAATTGGTTCATCATCTCCACAGACTTGGCAAAGAGCCCTATATACTGATTTGGCCTTTAGTGTAAAATAGTCAAATTTGAACGGTTCTTTGGTATTAGGCCCTAATAGAACCAAATCCCTAACTATGCCAAAATATTGTTTCAGGGGCCCTTCTCTGAAATATTTTCTCTGGGCTTTGTATACTTCTTTTAATTGATCAAATTCAATCTTATCCATAGAAGTATTTTGATCATTTAAATTGAAAACCTCCCTAATTTCTTCTGTAGTCACCTTTATCAGGATTTGCCCATTTTTATCCCTCGCCACTCTAGATATGTTTTCATAATTCCTAGCTATGAGTACAAGCATGTCCATGTCCATGAAAATTCTAGGCACTACCAACTTGCCTATGTCTAACTACCACACATTACTATTTGGGGGACTAGCATTTCTCTGACCAAAAAGTACCTTAAACAGAGCCAAACCAGTCATACCTATTTTGGCATCTTTAACAGATTGACCCAAATCATACAGACCTTCAACTATTCTTGGATGCAGATCCTTAGGGACTAATTCCTTTGTTTTAGATGCATCATTAGTCTACATAGTCAACTGTTGTAGCGAGTCATAGCATACATTTCTATCCCTATAATTTACCTTTCCTGAGAATTCCCTTCTGGGCAGAATTGTGAATTTAGGGTTTCACAGTCTAACAATTGATAATTTCAATAATAAATCCCCTCTTTTACTACACACCCTATTAATTCATTTCAAATTTATTATGACCTAGAAATACCAGTATCATAAAATTACCAGTTCTGCAGGAAGCTCGAAAATCTGGATGTGATCACTGCAACCCTTTTCTGCTTTGTAACCTTTGTCAATTGTGCAAAATGACTTGAGTGAGTGATAAGATAGCAATCCCAGCACTTTTAAGCATGAAATTTTAACTGGGAAGAGACAAACGTTCCCCATTACTTCTCCCGAGTTCAATGCTTGGGGTCCAACTATTGAAATTTGTTACTTCTGTATTTCAAAATAGAACCGTCGATTTCACTGGCTTTTCCTCATATCGGACGGTCTATAGAAAATCCTTCGCAATGTTCATCTCATCGGACACATGGTATCAAAGCACATTCCCTTGAAGAATATATCTTGATACCTTTTGACCTAAGGCTTTAAGTCGGCCATTTGATCCTTCTTAACTCAACTGATCTTTACTAAACTCTACATTGCTATGGGGTCCGATCAACTTAGAAACACGTCATCATGACGCTTTCCCTCTATAGTTAAAGATAAAATAATTTATGCTTAAGGCTTTATGCTAACCATTGGATCTTCTCAATCTTTATTGACTTTAATCACCTTTATAATTCATGGCCTTGATCTGCAGAGACCCATGGCAACATGGCACATTCTCTCATTGGTTAAAGAAACCATCTTTTATCTAAGGCTTTGCACCAGCCATTAGATTTTCATCAACTTAACCAATCTTTACTAAGACAGTTGTTTACCAACTATAGTTTTCAAAGTACACAGTGGGACATGTGTCATCATGGCACATTCCCTTGATGGATAAAATTCTTTCATCTTGTGATTGAGGGTTAACGCCAGCCATCAGATCTTCATAGAGATACCATTGATTTATCATATCCTTTTTTAAATCGATGGGCCTACTAATTTTCTAGGTGTCACCACAACTCTTTCCCTCGATGAGTAACTCAACAGCATCTTTGTCATGAGGCTTTATGACGACCGTAGGATTAGATCTAACTTATCCTCTATTTAACTTTACCTATATGATGACACTCTAGCCCACCTTGGACACGCATTGCAATGGCACTTTCCTTGATGCTAATCTTCATTCATCTTTCATCCATAGGAAAAGCATGGGCCATTAGATCAAATTTTATCTACGGTGATTTCACAACTTGCATTTCAACTGTGACTGAATCAGCTAGATACACGTGTCATCATGGTGCATTCCCTTAAAGAGTAAAAATCAATTATCTTTCTCTTGAGGGAATGCGAGAATTGTTGGATTAAGAAAGAATTGCATGACACATGATAAAAGGAAATAAAAGGCTCGTGGGCTTTTAAACTTTAGGAATTATTAACGCTTAAGACTTAGGATAAAATAAAAATGGCCCCATTTGAAAAGAACACATGGTTAAAAGATCACTTAAGTGACTAAATAAAGTAACTTGAAAATAGAACCCGCCAAGAACGTTTAGGGCATTTTTTCAAATTCAAACAAATTATGACCCTAGACTTTGGGTTTCCATCATTTTAGGAGCTAGGTGTAACATTTTACAAGGAAAATTAGCATCACTATGAATAAGATTTGACATTTTTGGCAAGATGACCACTTGGAAAAGAAAAATTTAGGATAAGACCTTAAAACATGAAATATTACCAACAACTCCCTTGTCTTCTATAAACTCTCTTGCAATTGTAATGGACACCTTTATCTAGTTTTGGGGTGACAAGTTGGTGGATTATGTAGATCATGTGGACATTATTTCCCATAAGGTTACCTAGAAAGATCCTTCATTCTTTCATTTATCCCTAGATCATATTAGGGAATTCACCTTTGTCCTTTCAAACAAATCAGTCTTTCTTTCTAATGATACTGATAGATTGTTATTCATAACCTAATGGAAAGACATGTTGTCAATTAGTGCCAAAACTCTTAGTCATCATAGAGTTGACTAATCCAACAGTGCAACACAAGTAGTTTCATTGTAACCCAAGTAGTGGCAGTGTCGACTGAACAAACAGAGGTAATCATTATTATCTGAGTGATCAATATGACCCAAGTACATAGAGTAGACTGAGTGCCAGAGTTTACTATGTTGCCCAAGTGACAGCATATTGCCCGAGTGGTAGTATATCACCTGAGTGGATCACTGGACCCGAGTAATAGTTTTGGGCCAACTTAGCTTATATTGTTTGATATTAATTTATCTTATGGAAGCTGACTTATAGAAGTATTTGATTTGCATATGGTATAAATATAAGGTTTTTTTTATCTAAATATATGTGTGTAGAAGTGTGAATGCGAATATGAAGTGGCAGATTGTTTAATAGGCTACAGTAGTATAAGGAACAACAGAGACTCATCCATCACATTCAGGTGATTAGTTTTTATCATTAGATCTTATGCAAAAAATTAGAATTGCATAGAAGATCATCTACTGGCTCATCCTAACAGGCACATCAACAAAATCCTCTAACAAGGTGGACCTAACAATCCTTAACAAATCTCCTAACAGAGTTACATAATTATATTATACTAAATCCTTTCACAAGGTGGACCTAACAGTCCTTATTGCTCCTAACAGGGAAAGCCATAAGAAGTGGTCAATTGTAAGCTTTAATAGGCTAAATTAATACAACAATAATAAATCTTGTGGGTATCATCCCCACCCTAGTTTTACTTTCTATTTAGAAGGTTTCTGGGTAACCAAATATTATGTCAAGTGTTGTGGATGCTTATTACTTTTATTTTTCGTGCATGCAATCAAATTAGATAATCTAGTAAAGGAATAATAGATCAATTTTTATTGGTTCCTAATTCACCCCCCCCCCCCACCCCTCTCAGTCACCTAGCCTCATTATATTTCAAATAATTGGTATCAGAGCTAAAGGTTCTCTTATCAGAAGTTTAACATCTTGAGCAAAGATCAGAGGCAATGGAAATATACAGACTGGAGAAAGCCATTGAAAATGCAAAGATAGTGTTGAAAATATATGATGTGCCTAGTGACTGAGAGGGGGGGTGAATCAAGAACCAATAAAACTTAATCCTTTTAATCCATAATTAGATTAACTTATTTGTTTGCATGCATAGAACTTGAAAGTAAAGATTCATACAGAGCACATAACACAATATTTGGTAACCCAAAAACCTTCCAAAAGAAAGTAAAACTGGGGTGGGGATGATACCCACAAGATTTAGTATTGTAGTATAAATTTATCTTGTTAGAGCTTACAATGACCACTTCTGATGGTCTTCCCTATTAGGAGCATAGAAAGGACTGGTAGGTCCACCTTGTTAAAGGATTTTGTACAATACAAAAAGTAATGCAACACTATTAAGAGATTTAGAGAAAGGAATATTAGGTCTACCTTGTTAAAGTATTTTTCTGATCCACCTATGAGAATGAACTAGTTGATGATCTTCTTTGTGCAAATGTGATTGCTAAATAAGATCCTTTTGAATATAACTGATCACTTGAATGTGATAGATGAGACTCTGCTATCCTGAATACTTCTGTTCTTAATCAAACTCTCATTCACATGCCTTTATACTTATGCATACATTCTTACTTATTCATTTTATTATATACATACTTCATATACATATGGGATAAAAAAAACTATCTTACATATATTTCTTTATCCAACAAATAACTCTGTAAGTCATTTTGTAATAAACAAAATTATATTTAACAATGTATGCAAGGTCAGCTTCAAACTGTCACTCGGGTCCAGAAGTCTACTCGGGTGATAAACTGTCACTTGGGAAATACAGTAAATCACTTAGGTCATACTGATCACTCAAGCAATGCTGATCACTCGGGAAATGTTGATCACTCGGGCAATGTTGATCACTCGGGCAATGCTGATCACTCGGGACTATGCATAAGGCATGATGGCTCGGTCGACACTAGTTGACTAAGTGTTTTGACACTAATTGATAATATGTCTTGCCTTAAGGTCTAAAATATCCCCCTTTTGCATTAGTGACAAAAACACTTATCATTGAATTATGTGTCTGATATGTTAAAACTCCCCCTTACTTTCTGCTTGGGTTTTGACACTGCTTCTGCTGCTCGGGTCCAACTGACTCTGTTTTTGTGTTTTTCAAGGTTGTTTTTGTAAAGTGTATTTTCTACATTATTCCATTGTACATGTGTTTCCTCAATGATATTTCCCCTTAATTACAATACAAATATATTTCCCCCTTGTTTTTGACAAAAATGCCAAATGTGATATTTACAAGGTTATTCCAAAGTAGGATAGGAAATCACTATGTACCTTCAAAATCTGAGACAAAGTGTTGTCCCAATTGTCCTGTAGCACTTTCATGATGTGAAATTCAACTTGTATCTCTGCAGACAACTCTATCATTAGCTTGTCAACTGAGAAATTGTTGTGACGAATGAGTGTCTTAGCATGTTTTATGCGTTTCTGCATTCCATCGATGTGTGTTAGAATTTGGCTCTGGATTATTGTGAGTGATTCTCTGGTCCTTGCTTCTTTTTTCAATAGTTCAGCCTATAGATCAATAAGATACTTGATCTTCATGAAGTGAGCGGAACTGGCACTCAGTTCAAGTGCTAACTGCCTTGCACTTTCCTTCATGTCTGCATCAATCTTCACTATCTTGTTCTTGATCTCCATAGTAAAGTTAGAGGTGTCACTCAACTTTACAAATAGTGCTACCACATTTTTCATAGTGATTTCCAGAGTGCTGATGATCTTTGTAAGTTGTACCTCATCAATTACAATCTTCTTTGCAATGTTTTCTAGAACCTTGTTCTCAAATTTCTACCTTGTCTTTCTGTGACTCAGGTGTGCTTGACTCATTAGTGATTGGAGCCTGATGCTTGGTTACTACATGTTCAGATGTAGATTATACAACCTTTTCCTTGCTCGGATGTACTATATTCTAGATAGGAGATTGGGGTAATGATGCCATTACCTCAACTGCAATCTGCTCAGCATTGGACTCCTCAATGGTCTATACCTCGAGTAATGTTTCATCATTTACATATTTTGGAGGATCTGTACAAGATACTTCTGCCTCATCATCTTTCATCTCAAATATTTATTTCCAGACTAATGTGGCACACTGGACTGCATCTTCTACGTTCTTGTTCAATATTTGGAATGCCCTGAATTTGGGGGTGTGATTATTCTGATATTTGCTCAAGGAGTCTTTTACTTATTTTCCCTTCATTGTAGGCATAAATTTCTTCAATTTATGTTCCCTTAGGTCCATTTTAGTTTGGAATACATTATTCCAAGTAATGGAGACTCCCTTGAATAGGTCTTTAGACATATAATTCTTCAGCTCAAAGGGGTCATATTTCCATTTTCCCATCTTCTCCACCACTGCTTCTTTAATCTTTTTCTTTTCTTCCTTGTTCCTAGAAGCATAATTTAGTGACTTTAAAGAACTCATAGCTCTTCCTTCTTTTAATGCTTCAATCTTCTGATCAAGTGTGGATGTTGGTTTAGTGAAAACCATAGTATCATCTTCTTCTTCTTCATCCTCGTCATCACTCAGTATAAGTTTTCTCCTTGATCTCCTCAAGGTGACAATAGGGGTAGTGCCTTTTTCATTTTTCTATTTGGGTGTTTCATTACTCTTATTTTGTGGAGGTTCAATGTTTGTTTCTTCCTTTTCTTCTTCAGATTCAACATCCTCAGTTTTAAATGTATCCTTTTTACTCTCTGAGATGGTAGGAGAGTCAAAGGTCTTTCCATACTTCTTCTTGAATGTATCAAGTCTCTTCCTTTCTCTTTTCAATATCTTGGGAATCTTAATCCCCAAATATATCCTTCTCTTTGCTTCCTCATATGTTCCAAATTAATGTTCCTTTGGATTGGCAGGTACATTTACAAGTTCCTCTATGATATCTTTAGTGTCATCTTTGTTGAATTTATATGGTAGGGGTTTTACCCATGCAACCCTAGGATTTACTGCTTGTATATAAACCGTATCACAATCAACTAGAAAAAAAATTTCATATTTGTAATTCTCAACTAGTTGTTTGGGAATTCTGTATCTACTCTGCATCTTCTATTTGAAAATCTCAAAATATCCATCCATAATGTTCTCAAAGTTATCTCCTAGCTCAGCTATGAACTCATTAATCTGATGGATTATTGGTCTATCCTTCTTCCATGCTACTATTCCTTTGGAGGGAAATAAATTATCAACATAAAAGAGTATGCAGATAAGAAGAAAACTAAACTTACATGAATTGGATTTTGATACTCGGATGCTTTCCATATTCTTTCTCAGCTGGACGAGCTGCAATTCTGCTAGGTCTAATACCAGATTCTTCTTTACCACTTTGTATGCTAGGTCAACAGCTTCACATGAAACATTGTTGGGTCTTCTTGAACTATATATCTTGTGGGCTATAACATGAATACCAAATTTCAATTCCATATCACTTACTCCATTAAGTCTCATGCCTCTGTCATCCCACTTAGCAAGAGTTAACTCAGCTAGTTCATCTCGGGCTAGGGTTTTGGTAGCTTTCGGCTTATCTAGCATTGGGAACCCAGTGACATGGTGAATTATCTTCTTCATGATCATCATAGGATGTTCCAACCATAATTGCATGTCGTGGACATGGCTAAGAACATATCTCATCCATTTTGTGTGTAAGTCCCTCAACATGTGCATGATGTGTGTCAAACCCTTGGTTTTAAGGTGCTTATGCTCAGGCTTTAAACTCCCATTTGCACATAATTAATCATATGCCTTGTTCATCTCAATAGTTCCAAGCTCCTATATTTTGCAGTGATAGAAGGTTTGGATGTCGTTAACCAGTAACACTCTCAGAGGAATTGGGGAATGAGCTCCCATTAGGTCTATCTCCTTTGCAACTGTCAGATGAAGCTTAAACACCAGAGGATCACAAATTGTGTTCCTTACTAACATCTTGGACCCTTTCTTGACCTTGCTATTGGAATTGGATGTCATATCTATTCGGACAAAATGATCAAACTTCCCTTTCAATCACAAATTCACACTGAATCGCTAAGGGCTCTGAATTACTTTGTAAACTAAAATCTTTGTAAGCAGTAATCTTTAAAATCCTTCATTTATCATATATTTTCAACTGTTAGAGTATTTCATTAAATGCTTTGTACATAGTAGTTGGCATGAATCGGGTGTTTCTCAGATTCACTCAGAAGCTCAAGTGAAACCAACTTTCCAATTATCAATACTGCTCGACTTAGCTCGGTTAAGCTAGAGTAGCTCGGGTGTAATTAACATTCTAACTTGAGTAGAACTATAACATGTCCTCATGCATCAATATGTGGATTTGGACTATTTTGATTATCTAGAACTAATGTAGGATGGCTTATACTACATAGTTCCATTCATCTCCTTATATTCCTATTCTGTAATGGTAGATCCACCCAGTTCACTATTTAGGGTGTCATTAGATCCTTCATTGATTCTGAGGATTTCCTTATCCATTGCTTTCTCATCTGAGTTCTAATTTTTGAGACTTTGGCTTTACCATTCTCAAAACCAGTATCAAATTTTTCTCTATTCATACAGTTCTTGCTTAGATGACCGAGTTGCTTACATACATAACATCTCTTAGTAGGATCCATTTTTCTGAAGTGAGTCTTCATACAATTTGCACCAATGTGTCCATATTCACCATAATGACAAAATTTGTACCATGTGTTGTAATCCCAACCAAAAATTGCCTTGGCTAATTGTTCAGCAAGATTCCACTTCTTAGTTCTGCACTCAGAAGATCTATGACCTTGTTTATTTCACTCGTTGCATTTTCCTTCAAACTTAGATTTCTTTTTGCATTCACTTTCTCTATGTCCATGTTTGTTACAACTATAGCATTTTCCATTAAATTTTGACTTTCCATTGCTCCAACATTTATTTGATAAGTGCCCCAACTTACCATAATGATTGCATGTAGGCTTGTTTTTCCTTTGAGCTCCTTTTTGTGAGGATTCACCTTGTTCAGTTTAACCTAATCCAGTATGTCCATGAAGTCTGAATTCAGTTGCCTAATCTATGCTAGTTTGTGAATTCATCATACAAATATTTGTTTTCTTTTCAGCATTGAGATCATTCTGCATTCTTTCATTTTATTTTCTTAGATTGAAACCTTCCTATGTTGCATTGTTGAGTTGACTCACCAAATCAGCTTGCTGAAGTGACAAGTGTTTGATTTCTTTTTATTTTTCTTCTAATCTTGTACTCAACAGTATTTTATCTTCTTGTTCTATATTTTTGTCATCTTCTGCTTTGTTCTTTAGTTCCATGACTTCACATATTCTGATATAGTGAATTTCCTGTCCTCTCTTCAACTCTCTAACTTCTTCATGTAAAGTGAGATTCTTTGTAAGTAAGTCTTCAATAGATGCATCAACTTCTTTAGAACTTCTGTCCTTGCAAAAGTCTTCAAATCTTTCTTCTATATAGTTCTTGTCATTCATCTGCATTGCTAATTATTTTCTTCTTTTCAGGGAAAGAGATCGCTACTCCTTAAGTTTCATGATCTGATCCATGGCCACTTTAAGATCTATCTTTTCATTCTCAATGGCTTTCTCTAGTATGTATGTTTCCATAGCTTCTAACCTTTTCTCAAGCTGTTAAACTCTTGATAAGAGATCCACTTCTCTGATACCACTTGTTAGAAATATATGATGTTCCCAGTGACTGAGAGGGGGGGGGGTGAATCAGGAACCAATAAAACTTAATCCTTTTAATCCACAATTAGATTAACTTATTTGTTTGCATGCATATAACTTGAAAGTAAAGATTCATACACAACACAACACAATATTTGGTTACCCAAACATCTTCCAAAAGAAAGTAAAATTGGGGTGGGGATGATACCCACAAGATTTAGTACTATAGTATAAAGTTAGCCTGTTAGAGCTTACAATGACCACTTTTTGATGGTTTGCCCTATTAGGAGCATAGAAAGGATTGTTAGGTCCACCTTGTTAAAGGATTTTGTACAATACAATAAGTAATACAACTCTGTTAAGAGATTTAGAGAAAGGAAAATTAGGTCTACCTTGTTAAAGGATTTTGTTGATCCACCTATGAGAATGAACTAGTTGATGATCTATTGTGCAATTGTGATTGATGAATAAGATCCTTTTGAATATAACTGATCACTTGAATGTTATAGATGAGACTCTGTTATCCTGAATACTTATTTTCTTAATCAGACTACCATTTGCATGCCTTTACACTTATGCATACATTCTTAATTATTCATTTTATTACATACATACTTCATATACATATTGGATAAAAAAAATTGTCTTACATATATATCTTTATCCAAAAAATAACTCTATAAGTCTTCTTGCAATAAACAAGATTATATTTAAGAATATATGCAAAGTTGGCTTCAAACTCTCACTCAGGTCTAGAAGTCTACTCGGGTGATAAACTATCACTCAGCCGATACAGTAAATCACTTGGGTCATATTGATCACTCGGGCGATGCTGATCACTCAGCAAATGCTGATCACTCAGGAAATGATGATCACTCAGGACTAAACATAATGCATGCTGGATCGGTCGACACTAGTTGACTAAGTATTTTGACACTAATTGACAATATGTCTTTCCATAAGGTCTACAGATAGATCTACAAGTGGCCATGGATCAGATCAAGAAACTCAAGGAGCGGCTCTCTCTTTCCCTGAAAAGAAGAAAATATTTAGCAGTACAGATGAATGACAAAAGTTACATAGAAGAAATAATTGAAGACTTATGCAAATAAATAAGTTCTGAAGAAGCAGATGCAGCCATTAATACCTACTTGCAAAGAATCTCAATTTACATGAAGAAGTTAGAAAGTTGAAAAGAGAACAAGAAATTCATTCAGTTAGAATATGTGAAGTCATGGAACAAAAGAATCAAGCAGAAAATGACACAGAAATGGCATGAGAAGATGAAATATTGTTGAGTACAAGATTAGAATAAAATGAAAATGAAATCCATTATTTGTCACTTTAGCAAGCATATATGATAAATCAACTCAATAATGTAAATCAAGAAGTAATCAATCTAAGGACAGAAAATGAAAGACTGCAAAATGATCTCAATACTGAAAAGAAAACCAATGAGAGTGTGATGAATTCACAGGTAAGCATGGATTAGTTGATAGATAAAACTTAACTCATACATCATGGACAGACTGGATTAGGTTATATTGAACAAGGTGAATCCTCACAACAAGGAACTCAAAAGCACAACAAACCTACTTGTAATCATTGTGGAAAGTTAGGGCACACAGCAAATAAGTGTTGGAGCAATGGAAAATCAAATTTTAATGGTAAATTCTATAGATGCAATAAAAATGGACATAGGGCAAGTGAATGCACTAAGAAACCTAAGTTTAAAGGAAAATGTTTCAATTGTAACAAACAAGGTCACAAATCTTCCGAGTGTAGAACTAAGAAATGGAACCCTGCTGAACAACTAGCTAAAGAAATTTTTGGTTGGGATTACAACACATGGAGCATATTTTGTCACTGTGGTGAATATGGACATATTGGTGCAAATTGTGCAAAGACTCACCTCAAAAAAAGGAATCCTACTAAGAGATGTTATGTGTGTAAACAACTTGGTCATCTAAGCAAGAATTGCATGAACAGAGAAAAAAAAGATATTGGTTTTGAGAAAGGCACAGGAAAAGTTTTTGAAATCAGAACTCACATGAATAAACAATGGGTAAGGAAATCTCTTGAGAGTTTAGATCAAAACAATGAAGGATCGAATGACACCCAAAGTAGTGAGTTGGGTGAATCTACCATCTTCAAATAAATATGCAAGGAAATAACTATAACTGTGCATACAAGACATCCTACATCAGTTCCAGACATGCTAGCAAGTCTAAATCAGCATATTGATGCACTAGGACACATTATAGTTTTAACTGAATCAGGATTTCAGTTACATCTGAGTTAAACAAGCTTAACCGAATTAAGCTGGGTTGTATGGTTTTGAGGATGCAGAATTTAGTTTTTTCCGATCTTCAATCCGAGCTATGCCAGCTACCATGTACGGAGAATTTAATGAAAACTCAATGGTAAAATCTCTTATAAAAGATAAATTGGAAAGGTTATTATTTACAAAGTTTTCAGTTTGCAGAGCAATTTAGAGCCTTAAGCAATTCAGAGAGAATTTTTTTGAAAGCTTTAAGATGTAAAGTTTTATCAAAACTCCAATCATTATGGCATCTACATCTAGCAGCAAGGTTAAGAAAGGATCTGAGATGTTGGTTAGGAATTCTATCTGTGAACCTCTAAAGTTTAAGCTTCATCCAACAAGTGCAGAGGAGATAGATCCGATGGGAGCTCATTCCCTAATTCCTCTGAGGGTATTGTTGATCAATATTATCTAGGAGTTCTATCATTGCATAATTCAACAGCTAGGGACATAGGAAATGAATAAAGCATATGAGAAACTCTGTGAAGTTGGGAATCTAAAGGAAGAACATAAACACCTAGAAGTCAAGGGTTTAACTCATATCATGCATATGCCATAGAATTTTCAGATTAAGTAGATTCGGTTTGTTCTGAGCCATGTTCAGGATATGCATCTATGGCTGGAGAAACCAGTGAAGATTACCAAGGCAATGGTACATTGTGTTACATGGTATCCTATGCTTGACAAGTCAAAAGCTACCAAAACCCTACCTCGGGATGACCTAACTAAGAAGACTCTTTCTGAGTGGGATGGAAGAGGCATGAGATTAAATGGAGTTACAAACATGGAATTGAAGTTTGGGATTCATCTAATTGCACACAAAATCTATAATTCTAGCTGACCAAATAGTGTACCATGTGAGGCTATGGACCTGACATACAAGGTGGTCAAGAAAAACCTCTCATTCAACCTTGCCAAGTTGTAGCTCATCTAATTGAGAAAGAACATGGAAAGCATTTAGGCATCAAAGACCAATCCATGTAATTTTGGTTCACTTTTGGTATGCATATTCTTTTACATTCAAAATTTTTTCCCTTCCAAAGGCACATTTGTTTGGAAGAAGGATAGACCCATAGTGTATCAGGTAAATGATTTCATAACAAAATTAGGAGACAATTTTGAGAGCATCATGGATGCATATTTTGAGGAATTCAGATAGAAGATGTAGAATAGGTATAGAATTCCTAAACAGTTGGTTGAAGACTACAAAGATGATGTTTGTTTCCTAGTTGACTGTGATAAAGTATACATTCCGACAGTCAAACCTAGGGTTGCATGGGTGAAACCTCTTGCATATGAGGTTAACATAGATGAGACCAAAGACATCATTGAGGCTCTTGTGAATGAGCCTGTTGAACCCAAAGCACCATACTTTGGTACCTATGAAGAAGCTAAGAGCAGATTTTCATTAGAAATTGAGATTCCTAAGATTTTCAAAAGAGGAAAGAAGAGGTTAGAGGATTTTGGAAAGAAATATGGAAAAACTTCAAACTCTCCTCCTTCTATCTCTGAAAGAAAATAAGATGAAATTAAGATAGAAGATGATGAACCTAAAAAGGAAGAGGAAGAGATAGAAACTGAACCTCCGAAGAAGAAGAATAAGAAGAAGAAGGTAACCTTCAAGCTGAAATAAAATATCTCTACCCCTGTCATCACTAAAAGAAGATCTAGAAGGAAACTTATATTGCCAAAGGAAGATGAAGAAGAAGATACATTCATATTTAAGAAACCCACACCTACCTTTGAGAAGAAAATTGAATAACTAAGAGAAGGTAGTGGTATGAGTTCTCTAAAATCATTGAAATATGCTTCTAGAACTAAGGATGAACAGAAGCAGATTGAGGAAGCAGTTGTAGAGAAAATGACAAGATGGAAGTATGATCCATCTAAATGTAAGAGTCATATGACTAAAGATCTTTTCAAGACAATATCTATTCCCTAGAACAATGCAGTCTGAATAGAAAAGGATATTATAGAACAAACCTTGAGGCAATTCATGCCTACTATGAAAAATAAAGAGGTAAAAGAGGCCATGACCAAATATGAAAACAATCACACTCCAAGGTTTAGGACCTTTCAGATATTGAACAAGAAGATAGAGGATTTTGTGGAGGCCGCAACAAATATATGGAAGATAGTCTTGGAAATCAAGGAAGAAGATAAGGTAGAGCTACCGAGTATAAACCCCAAGGTAAAGAATGATTAAATAGAATTATCTAAGGTGGAAACTATTGAAGAATCCAAAATAGAATAGATAGCAGTGGAAGTGATGGCATCCCTACCCCAATCACCTATATAGAACATACTATCTCTGGGAAAGGATAATTCTACAGAATCTACATCTGGACTAGTAGGAACCCAGCATCAGGCTCCACCTACTACTAGGCTAAGGCTAACTGAGTCGCAGAAGGTTACTGTGAATGTTTCTTCAATGAGAATTGATGCTACAGTTGGTGCAAAAAATGTCAATGACCTATTCCAATTGAATATTGAGGAGAAAATTGAGGAAGGAAAGGATAAGGATGATAGTGGAAAAGGTAAGGAAATTGTTCCTTCACCCAATCCCAAGGACAGTGGAAAAGGGAAGGAAGCAAATATTGATGATATTGATCTTGAGAAAGATATTGTGATTCCAAATTGGGATCGATCCAACTTGATAGTAGAGCAAATGGATATACTATGGGAGCTATGGAAGAAAAGAGCTACACAAAAAAGCTCTAAGCAGAAAAGAAGAGAAATCGAGTGCTAAAGGACATAAAAGATATATTCTTAGATGCTCTAGAAGTAGAAGTAAATTAGAATGATTCTATTATGGTTAAACTTGTAGACATAGTCCATAATTTCAATAAAGATTTAAGTGGTCAAGAGAACCTACTGCGGAAGGAAGAAAGGAGGTTTGAGAACAAAGTTCTAGAGAATGTTGCAAGCAAAATTGTAATTGACCAAGTGAAGCTAAACACTCTCATTAGCTCTCTAGAAACTACTGTTAATAATTTTTCTTCATTATTTGTAAATTTGAGTGATACCTCCAACTTTACCATGGAAATCAAAACTAAGCTAACAAAGATAGATACTATATTTGAAAGAAAGTGCAAACCAGTTGGCACTTAACCCTAGTTCAAGTTCAGCACACTTTGTGAAGATTAAGTATCTGACAGACATGTAGGAATAATTACTAAGGGAAGGAGAAAGGACAAGGGAATCCCTTACATCTATGTAGAGCCAACTCCTTCCACACATGGATGTAATGCAGAAGCATATAGCTCATGCCAAGACACTCATACATGATAACAAATTTTTAGTTGATGAGATTATGATGGATTTGTCAACAAAGATACAGATTGAATTTCACATCCTAAAGGTGTTGCAAGATAATTGGGACAACACTTTGTCTCAGATTTTTAAGGTACATAGTGATTTCCTCTCCTACTTTGGTATTACCATATAGATTTTTTTTGGCATTTGTGTCAAAAACAAGGGGGAAAGTCTTTGTATATACATATAAGGAAGTACATGTACAGAAGAGAAGAGAAGAGAAGAGAAGAGAAGAGAAGACAAGAGAAGAGAACAAGAGATATATAACAAAAACTTTGCAAAAAAAATTTGAAAAATCAAAACAGAGTCAGTTGTTACCAAGTCACAGAGCTATTGTCAAAACTTGAGCAAGTACCCAAGCATATGGTAAGTGGGAGTTTTGACTCAGAAGTTTGAGCTATTTTTTGAACATGATAAGTGTTTTTGGTCACTAATGCCAAAGGGGGAGATTGATGACCATATGGAAAGACATGTTGTAAATTAGTGCCAAAACACTTAGTCATCACAGAGTTGACCGAGCCAGTAGTGCAACCCGAGCAGTTACATTATACCCGAGAAGTGACAGTGTCGACTGAGAAAATAGTGGTAATCAGTATTACTCGAGTGATCAAAATGACCTGAGCATAGAGAGTAGCCTGGGTGCCAGAGTTTACTATGTTTCCCGAGTGACAACATATTTCCCGAGTGGTAGTATATCACCTGAGTGGATCACTGGACCCGAGTAACAGTTTTGTTAGCTTATATTATTTGATATTAATTTATCTTATGGAAGCCAACTTACAGAAGTATTTGATTTGGATAAGGTATAAATATAAGGTATTTTATTTATCCAAATATATGTGTGTAGAAGTGTGAATGTGAATATGAAGTATAAGGAACAACAGAGACTCATCCATCACATCTAGATGATTAGTTTTTATCATTGGATCTTTTTCAGAAAATTAGAGTTGCATAGAAGATCATCAACTAGTTCATCCTAATAGGTGCATCAGAAAAATCCTCTAGCCAGGTGGACCTAACAGTCCTTTATAAATCTCCTTACAGAGTTGCATATTTAATTATATTTTACTAAATCCTTTTACAAGGTGGACCTAACAGTCTTTATTGCTCCTAACAGGGTAGGCCATTAGAAGTGGTCAATTGTAAGCTTTAATAGGCTAAATTTATACTGAAGTAATAAATCTTGTGGGTACCATCCCCACCCCAGTTTTAATTTGTATTTGGAAGGTTTCTGGGTAACCAAATATTGTGTCAAGTGTTGTGGATGTTTATTAATTTTATGTTTCATGCATGAAATCAGATTAGTTAATCTAGTAAAGGAATAAAAATATTAAGTTTTAATGGTTCTTGATTCACCCCCCCCCCAGCTGCCCTCAGTCACCTAGCATCATTATATTTCCAACAGTGGTGTCCTTTCAATAGAGGCATGTATTCTATTAAAGAGGGATATGCATCTCTTCAACACATGGATAATCAGATTAATTATCGTCAGGCATTTCTCTTCTGTTGGAATAAAGTTGTTCTTCCTAAAGCAAGGGTTTTTTCCTAGCTTTCTCTTCAAAAAAGAATATTTACTAGTGATAGATTGGTTAGATTGTAGATTGGCCTTCCATTCAACTACATTTTGTGTGGAGAATTTGTGGAATCTATTGACATATTTTTGTTCTTTGTAGTTTTGCATACCAATGCTGGTCTTTTGTCATGTACAAACTATCTGTTTGTTTCCATCTTCCTGCTTCTTTATGGGAGCTCTTCCAAACTTGGCCTACGTTGTTTACTAATTCCTTGTTTGCATGTTTGTGGATAATTATTCCATCCACTATTATTTGGTCAATTTGGTGGGAGCGTAATAAAATATTTTTTCAAAAAACATCTTCTAATCTCTCCTCAGTTCTTATGACTATTGAAAGACATATTTCTGAACAAGTCAATAATTTTGTCATATCTCATTTTAGTCCTAATATCATTTTTTCTTCTTGGGGTAGTCATATTATTTCATCTTGGAAACTTTTGTCTTTCCCTTCTTCTCCTATCTTTCTTTGCATTAGGAAAGTTCCCATTGATAGAGAATTAATTAAATGGCAGCTCCCTCAATCCCCTTTTATTAAGTTAAATTTTGATGGCTCCTCTAGAGGTAACCCTGGTGACTCATGAATTGGAATCTGCTTAAGGAATCATTTGGGGAAATTTTTAGCATTGAAAGCTTCTTCTATTCCTCAAGGTACCAATAATATGGCAGAGGTAGTTGCATTATTAGAAGGGTTAGTTCTAGCCTAAAGACTATCAATATCATTCCTTCATATCGAAGGTGACTCTCGTGTTATCATTAATGCATGTATTAAGAAAAACATTGATAATTGGAATCTAAAATATATCTTGGAACAGGTTTGGAGTTTCATTGATTCTCTGCAAAACTTTATTATCTCGCATACCTATAGAGAGGGCAATGCACTTGTGAATTTCCTAGCCAATTTGGGTTGTGACAAAGTTCACTTAGATACCTCTTCATCAGGATGCTCTCTAGATATTTTCCCATCTCTCCTCTCAATTATTCATGATGAAACATGTTAAGCTCTTATTCTATTTCCTTATATGTTTATCAATTTTTGTATGTTTTTATGTCTAGTATTTTTCTAACCCTAACAAGCCTAATATATGCTCTTTTTCAAAGGATGGGCATTGAAACATATATTTAGGTTATGTTTTGGATTATGGTTATAATAGTGCCTCAACATAATACCATATGCAAATTGGTTCTAACATATATGTGATATACATAGTTTAGATTTTTCTCTACTTCGTTTGTCATGTGTTTAATGTGATCTTTCCTGATATATTTTTTTTTTCCTTGTATTACATCAGCTGATCCATGGGCCCGTGTGTTGTGTTCTTTTCTCCTTTCAAGGTATTTTTTGATCTAATGGCTCTGTTGTTCTCCACCATGTACTGGGTTGAGTTGGAATTTTGTACAGCCATTTAGAGAGTTCAGTTCATTGATTGTGATATTCTCATTCCCTCCTCATATGTCCTTATAGAATATGATGTGATCACATATCTGTATTTAATCATGCATTGCCATCATTTTTTGGTATTGTAATTAAGATTGGCCTTACTTCATCTTTATATCATTATTACGAATGTCATCTCTTTGTTATTATCTTTCTTTTTGGTAATAATTATTTGAATTTCATTTCATTTATCTTCTCTACTTGTAATTTTGTATTCTATCCATTCCATTGTTGGTTGCTCTCACTGTTGCTCCCCACTGTAAATTGTTTGTGGTTGTGGGTTGCCTAAAATTTCTAGGCATCCTAGTTCTTTGGTGGGTGTTAGCACTCGGGTGGATATTTTTTCATCTTTTTCTTCATTACATATGGATTACTATCCATGCAATTATATGATTTTTCTTAAAGAAGAGGATTGGGAGAAGTAGTTTGTAGGCTGCATTAAGGATGAAATGTTGGAAAGAGTGTTCTTTTGTGAATGTCCTCAAATTTTTCATGGCATTAAGAGAATTTTTGGTAATGATATCCTTTTCCCTTTTGGAAAGTGTATCATCTATCCCTCCCAAATACTCTCATTTTTTTGTTTAATGCTTGTGATCTTCTACAATCTCCTTTTCATTTGGATTCAATAGCCTTGCATTATGTGCAACCAGATCTTCTTGGTGGGAATAAATTAGTTATGGCTATCTAGAAATATGATCTCTATGGTAGCACAACTCTCATTGGTGGTCTCTTTCATCACCACTTGGTCCTCAATAACCATGGGTTTTATATGGTCCTTGAAAGCATCAAAAAGTCTCTAGAACGATAATCGTTTAGACCTGTAAAGGCTTCCCTACAAAAATTTAGTGGCTTCCCTACAACAATTTAGTGGCTTTCTCAATAAGGATTGTGTTACTGGTGTTCATTAGGAATTTTTTGCCCTTTTAGACCTTCTGAAGCAAGATAATTCCTCCACTGCATGACCCTCTACTGCTCCCTCATAGTTCACTTCTTCACTTCCTCATCCCATCCCGGACCTTAACTTAAAACTTAGCTCGGGTGATGTTGTTCCATGCTTCATGGAAGGGTAAAAATTGTTATTAATTTTTTGAAGGTAATCTAGTCTTCTGTTGTATAAATTTTTTCTCTTGCAGTTTTGGTACCATGGAGGGATTCTCGACAGGAAGCAATTTTTTGGGCATTCCACATTACAGAATATGTTTTGGTCTCCTATGTATATGCTTTTTAAAAAGTTGTGTAACTCTCAAAAAATCCTTTGGATTCTTTGTATATTCCCTAAGGGCTTACGTAATAGCTAGGTTTAGGGTTTTTTGGAAGGGTTTATAATCTTTCTGATTGTAACTAGCTTTGGCTAGCAGGGGGTATTTGTAGCTAGTTAATTCAAAATTCTCATATTTTATTATGTATTATCGAGCAATGATCACATTTTTTCTTTCTCGTTCTTTTCTTTGGGAGCTCTCTGAACCAGTTTTTATTAATATATTTATATATCAAGTGGCACTACCACCTTTCTTTAAAAAAAAATTCACACACATTTAGGCTTGCTACCTAGAGCTCACTTCTCAAATGAAAATCCCCTGGCTACAACCCTGAGGAAGGATTTGTGCCTTACAAAAGATCACTACAATTATTTGAGATTTTTGTGAACTGTGAGAATGAAATCTACCATATGTCTGATATAGTTCCAATGTATCATAATGCATAACTTTTTCAACCCTTTTTTGAACCACTTATGATCACCACTCAATCAGGATCTTGCTCTACTAGCAATCTTTAACATATGCACACACAATTCACACATCCACATCAAATGCTAGATCAAATTTATATCATCAACCTTGATAAATAAGAAGGTCGGTGACCACCTTTATTTCAAATTGAAATCACACTCCAAAAATCATGTTTTAACTCCTTCCACTGCAAAACAATAGCCATGATCCATAACAACCACCTCAAGGTCATAAATCTTCTAGATTTCATGCCTTGGTCTCGTGCAATATGATTTACCAACAAGGTTAGCCAAGAATGCAAGAAAATAATAAGAATATTATTGTTGACCAAAAAATACAACAATCTGATCATTCCAATCCATATGGACTTCCAAATCATCAAGCACACACTTCAATAACATCCTTTAGTATCATAAACAACACACAGACATTCAAATCCATCCTAGCCATTGGATTTTCCAACACCTTTTAAACTGGACCTCAAGAACACTATAGACAACCTATGTGACAACAAAACTATGACTTACAGGTCTTTTAAGTATAAACACTTTGAATTAGGAACACTTGAGTATGTCCCAAACATACTCCTTGATGCGCAGTGAGAAATTATGGATTGGTCATGCACACCGAACCTCTTTCTATCTCACTATCAATGCTATCTACCACATTGTTTGTCAGTTACCAATTCTGACTTCAAAACATACTCAAATATTCATGCTAACCTCTGCAACTTGACATGGACTAATTAGAAAACCTCATCAACATCCCATGAGGTGCACTACTCCTTAGCTTTGATATTCGAAGCTCACTAGACCTTTGAACATCTTTTTCTTTTGGAAAAAACTACAACAAATAATTTAGGATCAAATAATCAAACCTTCTTATCAATCCTACTGATATGTTGACATCAATGACAACACATCTAACTTCCAAATTTCCAAAAAAAAATATAATAATAATATAAAGGCACAAGGAGATAACCAATGCCAAACTATCTGTCAAATAAACCCTTTAGAACTAGCTCACACCATAGCTCAAGATCCATATATATGAAATAAGCATAAACATAATGCACCTAAAAGGAACAATGGGAAATACGTCTCTAGTAATCAAATAATTAGTAGACCAAGAGTGGGGAATGATAATGCTCATCAGGATATCCATGTCTCCAAGACTAATCCAAGAATAGTCTCTTCTCAAGTCGACACCAAGTGAATGCTCCTCATTCTTCTTGCTAAAACCATAAATTTTCCCAACACATACATATTTAATCACAAAAGAATATAAGCATCACCTAGTTCTACAAGTTTCCATGAGCAACTTTAACTAATCAATATATGCCAAACTCCAAATGCAATCACAAAAATAACATGAAGTGTCAAGAAAATGATCAATGTACTCAATACCAATAAACTAATCCAAGATCAATGTTAAAGTTCCAACCGCAAAATTAGGAACATAAACATGACAATAATGATCTAAGCCATCTCATCCAAAGAGATAACATACTCCATATGAACATATAAAATAACCATATCATGTCAAAACTCTAAATGCATATCAAGAGTGTACAATGATATAATAATGAAACCACCCTATCAACAAGGATAACATGTCAAATGAAAGCATAAACCACACCTATACTACAGACTCCTTGATTCCTCAAGATGTAAATATCTCCTATCTCTATGAAGATAATCACTACCTATAAGTGCACCGTAAAATGTGAAAGTGTTGGCAAGTTGACTCCTAGGGAGTATATGACTTATTTTGTGTTGTCATTATGGCAACAAAGTCATATGAAGTTTTGACAGTAAACTTTGTAGTGTAAATTGACTAAGTATAAAAAACAAGATAGAACAGAGATACACAGATGATCAGAGCAGTAGCGCACGTGCATACAAATGATTTAGACTAAGTGCCTTTAGACATAAGCTCTATGATATGTTTTTATGATTACCCTATACACGCATGATACAGAATGTCAATATGGATAAGTTATAGAAAGAACAAGTACACAAGAAATTCAGAATACAGAGTATGGAGCCGACTTCAAGTTTTTGATTAGCGTGTAATCTTGTGTTGTGTAAAGTCTAAGCACCTATTTTAGTAAGTTTGTAATCATGTATTAAACATTATTTTAAACACGCTTAAGCCATTTTTTTTGGAAGCATTGTGAATGTTGTTTTTGGGTCGACTAAGGTATTATTTATAGTTGCGTCTATTCAGACATAAACATATATATATATATATATATATATATATATATGTAATGAAAAGATATATTTGAAATGTCAAAGAAATGCAGAGCAAAGATATAGAAGAATAGTATAAAGATATCAATATGAGATAGAGCCCTTAAATAATATAAGAGAATAAGCGCATAACCGGAACTGATCAAACATTTGTGTTATATACAACAGTTCACTTTTGGATATAGTGTATATCTATTCTCAAGAGGTTGTAGCCTTCTTTCTTATTGAGCAGTGAGCTCTTGGATAGTGGGTCCTCACCCCTAATAGGTTTTTTTGTAAAAGACTCTTAATAGGGTCAGGCCTTTAACTAGGTCATTGTACTTGCACTGTAAAGACTGCTCCTAACAGGGAAAAGGAACTCTAATAGGTTCATTATACTAGTGCAATATTTGTGGGAATGGTTAATTATTCTATTCATATCATGTGTTATGTGTTCTTTTGTTAAGCTTTAAGTGATATATATTTGATTTATGTTTAAAGTTTCTGAAATAGAATAATTAGTTAAATACTGATTCACCTCCCCTCTCAGTGTTTCCAACAGAAAGACCCTTCTACAACAATAGGATCTAAGGCATCCTCCAAAATCTATAAACACTAAATACACATCACTTCCAACAACCCCCACTAAATAGTGGTATAGATTCTAACATGACATCATGACATCCATCTCCTACATGAAGATCCTCTAGGTCTACACACACAAATGATAATTTAGTAACATCAAGTGAAACCAAGATCTCCAAACCAATAAGATACAAAAATACAAACAAAAAAACCAGGAACCAATCCTATACTTCCACATCATCACTATCAAAATATCCCACTAAACATGTATACAAGCTCCCATGACATCATGATAAAAATATCCTCGAATATGAGAATCAACCAAGGTCTCAAACCATCAAAGAACCCAAAGTGCACATTATGAACTCCTCAAAAGAAAAAGAAAAAAGTTATCATGATCCTCAAACAATAAGATATGTTTACATGACCAAATCAATAACCCAAAAAAATTATCACCAATCAAAGCACCTAAAAGTCCAACCATGTAATGCCAAAGTCCCTAAACAAAAGAAAAATCTATGGCACCATGATCACATGCACGAAAAAAGCATATAGCTCTCAATACAACAAACCTATCAACATAACATAGTCAACCACATAGGTCCACAAAGATGATAGAATAATTCCATAGCCATTTTGGGACTAGGCATGGGTCGGCTGACGCCACTCCCCACCAGATCCTCTAGGCTGGATATTATTGGCCTCATATTTTCAAAGATGTCTACGCGCGCATGAGAAAGTTCCATAGATGCCAAACCACTGCCTCATGAGAATGGAACCCAGCAATGCCTCTCCAGCCAATTTTTGAGGTTAGACCTTTTTCCCAATCGACAATCAATTTTATCAGAGAAATAAACCCCAACTCATCCACAAATCACTGGTGCGTTCTGACTGCTATAGATTACTACACCTAATGGTTTGTGTAACCAACCTAATTTGGTCTGCTCTGACTATAGACCATATTTTCTCTAAGTGTGATCATACCCCCAATTATGTCCAGATAACTCTTCAATCGGCTATCATAATTCATTCAAATCAGATTTAATCTCCTAATTGATTTAATCACTAAATTTTATTAATCACCTTAGCCAATCAATTCAATTCAAATCAATACCTGGCTAAGGTAATTAATTTAAAATTAATTAAATAAATCCCTATTATTATATCTAATCACTTGCAAAAAGCCTATCTTCTAGCCTAAATTAATATAATTAATTGGCTATAGTCCTAATTAATTATCTAAAGCAATCAAAAGCTTAAATAACCTAACCTAACCTAACCTACCTCAACCACTTTAACCATGGTTTCAAACCCATCCTAACCTATTCCCCCCATGCTAAGCCTAATCCTAATCTTAATCCTATTCTAACCCACTTCCTAATGATGTCACATTCCTAATTTTGTGATTAGGAATCCAACCCACTTGAGAAAGTCAACTTTCTCAAGCTTGACTCCCTCTAAGTCCACTTTCTCAAGCTTGGACTTACACCCCTCACCATGCTTCTTAAATGCTCTCATTAATGCATTATTAATGGAGATTCCTCAAGCCCATGCCTCATTAATGCCTCTTACACCTCATTAATGGTTTTAACACCTCCATTAATGACCCTTGTCCCCCTCTCTCTCCTCATTTCTTCTATAAATAGAATGAGTTTTTGAGCTCAAATGGCCCTTAATTCTAGAATTGAAAAGAATTGTTATGCTATTTAGATTAATTGTGAATTCATGTTGCATAGTAGTTTTGATATTATGCATTGTTATTATCATGCTTTTTAGAGCTAATATGCATGTTTAGTGACCATTTAGATTAATTTTGATTCAAATCTTTCGTTCCTAGGTTGTATATGTCACTGATTTGTGCATAATCTAAGAGAAAAATTATGGCATTCTTCAAAATCCTCCTAGATAGGAAGCAGTAGATCGGTTTTAGTGTTTAGCTTGAAACCCTTTATTTTTATGCTTTTCTTCTAATATAATTGAAAGGAAACTAAGTGTGCAGAAAATAGTTCCCTACGCTAAACTCCTGAGAAGAGGATCATGCAAATTCAGATTTAACCCTTAGCAATTATAGAATGATCATACAATAACATGCATACATAGAAAAATGAGAATGACACAATGATTTACCCTGTGGAAAACCTTTTGGTAAAAAACCCCAGCACTCCAAAACCTGCACAATGTATTAATCAAAACTAATATTGTTTACAATACACTTGTAATGCAAGTTCTTTCAAGAGATAATCGACACTTGAAGACAAATTTGGCAGCATAAAAAATGTTCCAACAATACACACAACTTCTCTCAGATTCGCAACCCTAAAAAATACTTATATCATGCACTTCACTTTTTAGGGCAACATCTAAAGGCAGCCGTATTAGGGTTTTACCATTCTCTAAGAAAATAGGAACCTGGACCCCATGATTGAAGAAGAGTGTACAGTACTCAACTGATTAGTTTCCACATGTCTTTCATGTCTTCACCCGTCATCGAAACTTCCACAATTAGCTCTTACAAATATTAATGACCATCATAGGAATCTGTCATAACCGTTTCAGTCATGATTACCTTACACATTATCCAAAGTGTCAACATTTAGAAAATATCAAATGTAATGAAATATACAAGGTTGAGACACCTTATTCCTAACATTCTCCCACTTGTCGAACACCTTGTAAGAGCCAAAGGAAATAACAGGATTTAATTTCTATAGGCTGAGAGGCCCATAGACTCCAAACACCATCTAAACTTCTCTATGCCCACAGGTTTTGTCAATGCATCCGCAACATTCTTTACTGTATCTACCTTCTCCAAAATTACCTTTCCATCCTCTACCATATCTCTCACAAAGTGAAACCGCACATCAATGTGCTTGGTTCTGGCATGGAAAGTTGAATTCTTCTCAAGGCAAATAGCACTCTGATTGTCGCAACAAATTGTAATCTGTCCTGCATCAACACCAACATCTAAACACAGTCTCTTAATCCAAATGGATTCCTTACAAGCATGAGTAGCTTCCATGTACTCTTCTTCTATTGTGGACAAAGAAACCACAGGTTGTTGCTTAATGATCCAACTGATGGCACCACCAAACATAGTGAACACATAGGCACAGGTGGATCTCCTGCTATCAATGTCACCTGCCCAATCTAAATTCACAAACCCACAAATACAAATTGAATGCAGAGATCCAGAAGATTTTCCATGATAACATATGAAATACTCTAATGTACCCTTCAAATATTTGAACACTCTCTTAACTGCATCCCAATGTACCCATCCAGGTTTAGCCATAAACCGACTCAGGACTCCCACTGCTTGGGCAATGTTTGGTCTAGTACAGACCATAGCATACATAAGGCTGCCAACTACACTCATAGAAGGTACTTTGCTCATGTCCTCCACCCCACTAGGAGATTTTGGACAATCATCCACAGATAACTTTGTTCCCATAGAAACATGAACACACAATGGTCTGCAATCTGCCATGCTAAACCTGTCCAACACAGACTTCACATACTTACTCTGACTCAACCAAAGTTTTATGTTTGACTTATCTCTACTGATTTCCATACCTAGAATATACCTGGCTTCCCCTAGATCTTTCATCTCAAACTATGCTGACAACTGAGACTTCAAATCGGAAATCATACCCATACCCTTCCCAATCAACAACATATCATCAACATATAATGCAATAATAAGAAGGCGATCATTGTCAACTTTGAAATAAACACAATGATCTGATTTCAATCTCATAAAACCAATTGAAAAAACAAAGGCATCAAATTTAAGGTACCACATCCTAGGAGATTGTTTCAAACCATACAGAGACTTCTTTAATTTGCAAACCAAAGACTCTTTACCTTTCTAAATATAGTTCTCAGGTTGTGACATATAGATCTCTTCCTCCAAATCACCATGAAGGAAAGTTGTCTTGACATCCATCTGTTCTACCTCTAAATCATATGATGCTTCTAGAGATAACATAAATCTAATGGATGTAAGCTTTGCAACAGGAGAGAATATTTCACCATAATCAATTCCCTCCACCTGTGAATACCCATTTGCAACCAATCTAGCCTTGTACCTCTGAACACTGCCATCTGCACAAAATTTCTTCTTAAACACCCATTTTCTTCCAATAGGTTTCTGTCCTTTGGGCAAAGGTACTAGGTTCCAAGTTTTGTTCTTCTCCAATGAAGCCATCTCATCATCCATGGCCTCAATCCAGGAACCTGAATCTTCCATACCTATAGCCTCTTTCAAAGATCTAGGCTCATCATTGTTTGTAATCAAGGCATAAGAACGACTGGAATCTAACATAGAAAATCCAAACCTCTCTGGTTTCTTTCTTTCTCTCATAGATCTCCTCAAGGGCTGAGGTTGAGGTTTTTCTACCTCTTCTTCTAAACTTTCAGAGCTGCTAGAGCTCTCCTCATCATCAAATCCATCACGGTCTCTCTGTTCAGTCTTCTCAGGGGTAGGAGGCAACTGAACAACATCTTCTTTCATTTCTTTTTTATCTAGCTGTAGCAAAATAGGAGAAGGTGTTAGCTCTCTAAAAATAGCATTTTTGCTGTACAACACCTTACCAATCACAGGATCCCAAAGCTTGTATCCTTTCACACCAACACTGTAGCCGATGAAGATACATTTTATAGCCTTGTTTTCCAACTTAGATCTTCTCTCCTTAGGCACATGTGCATCAGCTTCACACCAAAAAAACAAAGATGTCTAACTAAATGCTTCTTACCAGACTACACCTCCAAGGGTGTCTTACCAACAAGAGCTGATGTAGGAGATCTGTAGATAGCAAGCAGTGGCCACAGCTTCAGCCCAAAACCTTTGTTCAAGGCCAGCTCCACTAAGCATACTCCTAGCCTTCTCCATCAGTGTCATGTTCATTCTTTTTGCAACTCCATTTTTTTGTGGGGTATAAGGAGTTGTCTTATGCCTCTCGATCCCTCGTTCTTTACATAACTATTCAAACTCTGCCGAACAAAACTCACCGCCATTGTCAATTCTCACACACTTAATTCTTTACCAGTCTGATTATCTATGAGAGCTTTAAATTCCTTGAACTGACTGAAAAATTGTGTCTTTCTTTTAAGGAAATAAATCCATGTGCTTCTATTGTAATCATCTATAAAAGATACAAAATATACATATTTGGAGAGTGAAGTAACTTTAACAGGACCAAACACATCCGAATGGATAAGATCCAAAATACTAGAAGACTTGTGAGAACTGGAGCAAAACTAAACATGATTTTTCTTACCATAAACACAGTGTTCACAGAATTCAAACTCAAGAATACAATCATTTAACCCCTCAATGAGGTTTTTATTTTTCAGGGTTCTGAGACCCTTCTCACCAATGTGGCCAAATCTCATATGCCACAACATTGTCTTTTATGCAGGAAGTTTGCCTTCCAAAGTGTTAGCACCCTTAGGTACACTTGCTGCACTACCATTGAAACCCATTTTGACAGACTTCTTCACTGCTAGTTCAGATGGTGGAGATGAAGTGACTACTGCTCTCTTCCTTGAGATAGAACAACTATTGCACTGTGAAGTGTAGCATCCAACTGAAACAGGGTACATCTCCTAGTACCTTTTGCACGCACTATAGCTCCTCTAATAATCTTGCATCCATCTTTCAAAAAAACAACTTGCACACTTGCATCATTCAACATACTTATAGATAATAGGTTTCATGCCAAACCCAGGATTTGCATTACCCCATTGATCCCCTTTACTCGTCCATCAGGGAATCTGATAGTGACTCTTCCTTGTCCAACTATCTGTAGGTGAGAATCATCACCTAGGTACACCTTTCCACCATCGAACTCCTTGTACTTTGAGAACCAACTTTGATGAGAGGTCATGTGAAAAGAAGCACCTGAGTCAATCAACCACACATCATTAGATGCATGAGTGGCCAAGGCTGTGACAAAAGCATCACCATCTTCTTGAGATTTTTCAAAATCTGAATCTGGGCTTTTCTTCTTATTCTTTGGCTCTTTGCACTCCTTACGAAAGTGCCTAGTCTTACCACAGTTCCAACATGTTACCTTAGAATTTCCAGGAGTCTTAGATTTCCCATGGGATTTGGATCTACCCTTCTCAGACTTATTGTCATTTTTCTTTCCTCTGTCTTTGGATCTACCACGAACAACAAGGGCTTCCTTGGTTGAATCAAAAGTCTTTCTTCACATCCCTTCAGATAACAACAAAGACACCACATCATCCATTTGGAAAGTGACAATAGTACTCCCTAAGGCCATCACAAGATGGTCCCATGAATCTAGCAAGGAACATAGCAGGGTCATACATCGATCCTCCTCCTCCAACTTGACACCAGTTGATGTCAACTGTGCAATCAGCATTTTATACACATTCAGGTGATCTGCAACAAATCCTCCTTCCTCCATTCTCAAATAATAAAGCTTCTTTCTTAGGAACAATCTGTTCACCAAGGACTTGGCCTGATACATAGACCCAAGCCATTTCCACAATTTGTTTGTGGTCTTCTCATCGAGAACATTCAGGAGAACAGAATCTGCTAGAAAGATTCTAATGAGACCCTTAGCTTTCTGATCCTTGAGATCCCAATCTAATTGAGGCATGTTTACTAGTTTGATATCATTATCAACCACCTCCCATACATCACGGTCTACGAGCATGTCTTCCAACTTGAGTTTCCATAACTCAAAGTTTGTGCCATTGAACTTTTCCACCTCCATTCTACTATATGAAGAACCTGCCATCTCTTCCTACAATAAGGTTATGAATACTCTGCAACAATACTCCCACTAAATTGGAGATTAGCTCAAAAAACCCATACCCTAACAAATAGAACCAAAACTGGCCAGGCTCTAATACCAACTGAAAGGAAACTAAGTGTGCGGAAAATAGTTCCCTATGCTAAACTCTCGAGAAGAGGATCATGCAAATTCAGATTTTACCCTTAGCAATTACAGAATGATAATACAATAACATGAATACATAGAAAAATGAGAATGACACAATGTTTTACCCTGGGGAAAACCTTTCGGTAAAAAACCCCAGCACTCCAAAACTTGCACAATGTATTAATCAAAACTAATACTATTTACAATACACTTGCAATGCAAGTTCTTTCAGGAGATAATCGACACT
>MU224951.1:2918847-2946352 GCA_018584345.1 Thuja plicata
GGCAGTTCAGAATAGTTCTGGGTAGTAGATCTGGGTAATAATTCGAGGCTTTGTCCTACAGAATATTGTAAGGGGAATGCCCATGTGGCTTTGCATATTGTAATTCTGAAAGTTTGTAATTCCGCATCTGTGGAGATAATAAGAAGTCCATTTTCTGTTCTTGCAAATTGTTGTTGCTTCTCTGTTTCTGTTATGTGTTTGTGGTATTAAGGGGAGCACCCTTCATCAGTACACCAAGCATGGAGAGTCCTCAAATGAAGCTAATCCAAAAGATGCCTACATCAATCCTAGACCAAGGAAGCTGACATGCAATCACTATGGAAAGCAAGGCCACACAACAAATGTTTGGAGGAGCAAAGAAAAAGGTATTCCTAAGTCCACATTTACATTCATAGGACACTGTTATAATTGTAGCAAGAAAGGACATAAAGCATATAAATGTAAATCAAAGTTGAAAGAACCAAATAAGGAAACTTATATGGACAAGTATTGTCCCACCTAAAAAATGCATGGGCACACATCTCTTGAATGCAAGAAGAAGAAAATTGAAGCATGGAAACCCAAAAATCAAGAAAATGCATTTAAATCAAGCAGAGTCAGTAATTCATATGTTTGGGATTACAATACATGGATAAACTGCACAACATGTGGTAGATATGGTCACATTTCTTAAAATTGCATGATAACATGGACCAAAAGGTCTAGAGGCTGAACCAACCCTAGAATTGCATGTTTACACTGTCATAAGTTTGGACATCTAAAGAAGGACTACAAAGACTGAATAATAGAAACCACCACTTTTGAAAATGGTAACACCATTGAAGACATCAAGAAAATGAGAAAGAAAATGTGGAGGAAATCTTCAACCATTGAGGAAGCTGGACCATCAAATGTAGTCGGTGACACCTCACCCCATGGATCTGGTGACATCGCCACCCCCGCCTAAAAGATGAACAAGTAAGTATGGAACTGCACTACACCAAGTCATATTTTGGATCAGTTCTATTATACAAATTGATAGATAGTCAAAATCTGCATGAATAAAGATGCATATTATGTTACTTGTTACAATTCTAAGGAAACAACCCCATCGGTAAACACATACCAAAAATCATTGGTGAACATAAAAGGATGAGTTGTCTACACTTACCGAGAGTCATCGGTCGACACATAAAAAGGCTAAGTTACTAATATAAACTGACATCCTTCGATAAGGAAGCAAAGTTACAATGTTGTCTTGACACTACACCAAGATCCGTCGGTGAAAGCAACAATCTTAACAGCTATCCTGAGCATCTTGTCAACATCGAGAATGTTGTTTAAGAGTTTAACCAATGAACTTTGTCTTAATGAATCGATGATTTGTTGAGCATTTATGACAGACTTAGGGAAAAAGTCTATAAATACTCAGTGGAAGCACTTCATTCTTCACACGTGAATTGAGAAAACAGAGCAGAGCAAAAACAGAGAGAAAAGAGAGTAGTTAGTAGAGCATCCTCGACTCAATCCAATGCACTCCAAACCAATCACTCACAAGCTATATGGATTGAAATAAGTACCAAGCGTACCAAGAAATTTGTTATTATTTTTTAAAAAGCCCTAAATTCAAAACACAATGGCAACAACTTCAAGAACAACCAAGTTGAAGAATGAAAAGAAGAATGTCATTAAGTTAATCAAGAATAGCACTTGTGTAGAACCAAAATACAAGATATGTCTAGAGGTTGCCTCACAGCCTGATAATTCTGGTGCACTCTAAAAAATTCCACCTAGGGTTTTGTTGATAGAAGATGTTAGATCGTATATCCACCACAAGATCGCTGAGATTGGTGATCTGGAGATAGATCAAGCTTATAAGAAGCTATGTGATGATCAAGGTAACCTAAAGGAAGAACACAAGCACTTTCAAGTAAAAGGGATAGCAAATGCCCTATATTTCCCAAGGTTTTTCAAAATCAACTAGATTTGGTTAATACTAAGCACAATGCATGATCATAAGTTATGGTTGGATGAACCCAAATAGGTTACAAAGGATGTAATACATGCTGTAACAAGTTACCCTATAACTGACAAACCAAAATCTCACAAGTATCCCTCTCGACCAGATGTTGAGAAACTCACCAATGTTGTATGAGATAACTGAGGACTTAAGGTGAACACCATCACCAATGAGGAACTGAGGTTTGGTGCATGTGTCACAGGGTACAAAATCTTTCAAGCTAGTAGAATAAACAACATAGCATCAATAGTAGTAAGTACAGCTTACAAGATTGTCATAAAAGGAATACAAATGGATCTATGTGAGATCCTACTGAAGCAACTTGATGAAAATATGACAACAATCAGGTATGCCAAGACAAACACATGTAAGTTTGGCACACTTATAATGCATATATTCTTTTATTTTCAAGAATACTTTCCTTCAATTGGAAAATTGAAGTGGGACACCACCAAGCCAGTCACATTACAAATAAATGACCTTATCAAGACACTAGGTGACAACTTTGATTCAGTGATGACTGAATACTTCCTTGATTTCAAGGAAAAGATAATGGAGAGAGTAAAGATCCCTAAATAGTTAATTGAAAAACATAAGGATGAGATAGGCTTTATGGTGGATTCAGATTTTACTCATATTAAGCCAGTTGTACCGAGGATAGACTAGTTACCACCACTTGACTATGAGATAAACATAGATCAAGAAACAAATACAATTGATGCACTTTTGAATGAACTACTTGACAGTAAGAAACAAAGATTTGGAGCATATGAAGAGGCCAAGAGTAAAATAAAAATGGGCCTAGTCATAAAGAAGACTGTCAACAACAAAAACAAGATGGTAAATAATCTTGAGAAGTTGTTGTCGATAAATGAGGAGGAGAAAGAACAAACAGAGGACATCGAGGGATAGGGTGCCATCGGTGAAGAGGAAGATATGAAAGAAGTAGATTCTAAAGCCACAGAGTCTGATGTGCCTCCATCTCCAACCAAGAAACCAAGGACTATAGCAGCTTTGAGGACAAGGAGCCAAACTATAAATAAAGAGACTACACCTCTTAAGAAAATTCAAGTGAGGACCTATAAGAGGAAGCATCAAACAGATAAGAAAATATCTACAAAAAGGAGGAGAAGACTCATCAGAACTAAAGCCGACATTGAAGACTCAAAATAGGATGAGCCCGAAGTAGATAAGAAGAGATTAACCCCTCAAACAATTGATGAGATTGTTGATTCAATTGCTACAAAAGATACCATGACTGATAGGAAAATCAGACAATGGGTAAAACTAGAGCCTGAGGACTAAAATAAAATAGAAGATGCAATAATCAGGTCTATGGTTAGGTTCAAATATGTACTAGTTGAGTTTTCTAATAAAATACCCAAACAGCTGAGTGACAGAATTTTAGCGCGATGGTCTTATTCTTTGCAATCAAAAAAGGAAGCAAGGGAGAGGATACGTGTAACACTCATGCCTCCCGAATCCAAAATGGAAGAAATAAAATAAATTATGAAAAATCATTCCAATAAATTTGTGGCAAAGATAAGATCCTACAAGGTGTTACAGGGAAAGTTATTAGAGCTTGACAGCATGACAGATAATAAATGGAGAGAAATTCTTGATCTACCTACAGAATCGACAAGTTGTGAGAATCCATTACTTCTCACCGAGACACATCATATAGAGGAGCAGAAAGAAAAACCAAGTCCAGAGCACATTGCTTTGGATAATATGGAAGATACTAAGCCCATTGAATTAGATAAATTCATGGATGATCTTGACATTCAAGATATTACTCACTATGATTCTGATAAGGATCCAAAGAAGGATGATGATGTAATATTCATATCTCTTAAGGATCAAGAAAAGCAACAATTATTGAAGACACCAAGAAATAAGGACATGGATGTTGCTGATGAGACATGGCCAAACACTTCAATCATTGACATAACAAGACTGGACCCTGTAGAACAAATTCAAAAGGATGAAGATGCCATTGTTCAACAAGCTCAAACTGACAAATAAGACACAACTACAGATGCAACACAGTTGAGCACACAGGACAATATGCCAGTATTGATGAAGGTCATCAATTTGATAGAAGGACAAGAAGAATCTACTACAAATACAAGCATACCAAAAGACAAGGGTGATGCAGAAAAAAATGACACAAAAGATGAATCCAAAGATAAAACTACAGAACAAGATACTACCAATGATAAGGAAGACAATTCTACTAATCAGAATCAAGAAGGAGAAAAACAAGTAGAAGAGGAAAAGCAAAAGGATAAGAGTGAAGAAGAAAAGATGGAAGATCCACAAAAGTAAACAAAAAAGAAATCTGCTGATACACCCAAGGTTGATGAAGAGACGTCTTCCCCTAACTGACAAGTGAACATCGAGCAAAAGGCACAAGAAGTTTCATCTATAAAGCCTTCACCGAGCACCTCAGAGAAAACAAATGAACTAGCAAGTGTAGTTCATACATCTGCTTCTACACAAGTCTCAAGGAAGAAATGGAAGAGAAAGAACAAAAATCCAATCACGCTGGATGAAATAATTGAGATTCCAGTATGTGATCCCAGAACATTGGATCCTACTGAGTTGACAAAGTATGCTAGACTTTGTGAAAGGAAAGCTATCCAAGATAAGCTAAGAAAGGCCACAAAAGAATTAAAGGTACTCAATGTTGCAAAAGGAATCCTCCAGCAAATTGTACCTGATACAGATTTTGATCAAACAACTCCCATACTTGATCAATTAGTGGTTCTCACCGACGCTATCACATATCAGAATATAGATGCTGAAAAGGCTATGGAATCAAGACTTGAGAAGAAATTTAAATTCAAATTAGCAGAGAAAATAAGCCAAGAAGTGGCACTGAACAAGGTGAAGCTATCTGAATTGGTAAGCACATTGGACCCTATAATTTTAGAATCTATAGCCTTAACTCAAAAATTGTGCACATTGGATCAACTCACCAAGGAGTATACCAAAAAGATAGCACAAATTGATGCTAATCTTCAAGCTAGTGCACAAGGTCTCACAAACACTAAAGATGCAATCAAATTGCATAATGACCAGCTCAAGCAAGCTAGGAAGCTGAGACAGGATATTTAGATTGCAGAAACAAAGTTTAGAGATGAGGTGAATGAGATTCAAGCTCAACTTTTACCAACTCTCACATTACTACAACACCATATGACAGAGGCAAGAACACTTACTGCCACCCCATAAATGTTTGTCCTAGACAACATTTATGATATGCATGCCAGGATTGCACTAGAGCACATGGCACTAAAAATCCTCAAAGAGAAATGGAAGAAAATGATGGAAGATATCAAGAACACTCACTCCCACATACTTGACAATCTATAAGTTGCACATTTTTGACAACTTATAAGTTGTACATTTTTGTCATGATTATCAAAAATGGGGAAATGATATGTACAGTCAGTAATCTTATATCATTAAAAAGAGGAAAGATTATGGAGAAAAAAGGAGAATGTATAGTACAAAGGAAAGTATACATGTACATATACTTATACTATACCAATGCATACAGTTAGGGGGAGTCATATAATGATAAGGATATATACACAGTGTACATACTAAACACTTTAGTATTTTGCCCATATTAGTTTTTGATACTAATGTCAAAGGGGGAGATTGAAGACATTATATTTTACCATTAGTATATGCAAGGAAAATCATGATAAACATTGTCGGCTAATACTACACCGGCAGACATGGTGCAACACTACCCGACACCAAGGTTACCGATATTGCTAAGTACAAAGCATCCCAACACAACACTATCTAGTGTTAACCGATGACAGAAAAGACAAAGGAACCCGATGAGTAACCAACAGTGCAACCCGACGAAACACTCAAAGTGGAACCTAAAAAATCAAGGGAACCTGACAAACAATTCAAAGAAGGAACACCGACAGACTTTCAATTCACACCGACAATCAGATACCAAGAGTCAGTTACATCCCGCAAAAAGTGGATCAGAATTCTGCATCAAATAAATCACTAAAGTTTTATATTTAGCTTCTTGATTTGTTTTTAAATCCATTATGTGAGGGAAAAGAAATGTAATTATTATTTTTTTTATCAGTCTAACTGATTTAAAACATGCAAACTAAAGGATGAAGGTCAAGTTGTTTACTTTGGATCTAGAGTTAACATTGTAATGCGTGATTCTAGAATAGGTCAAAGAACTTGTATAAATAGATGCTCAATCAATTGTGAACATGTTGTTCGATGATGATTGTAGCCTCTGAGAGCATCTAAGATTCAGATAAGAGAATTCATGCAAAAGAACAGACAAAGATCAAATCAATTTTCAAGAACAAGAACCAAGGCTACCAACAAGCAGGAACATGTATTAATCAATCACTATAGGTGATATTCATACTCTGTAAGCTTTAATGGATCTGTGATCAGCAATTATAGATTGCATATAGTCAGGCCATACATATTGTACACATTCTAACAAGTCTAGTACACTTAAGAAATCCTTTCAAGGAGGGTGGATTTAACAATCCTATTGTAAATCTCTTAATCGAGTACACACTACATCAGTGTTGCTAAAGCTCTTAACAGAGTAGATCCTAATAGGTCTCCACATTAATACTCCTAATAGGTTAGATCATCAGAAGTGATCAAATTGTAAGCCTTAACTGGCTCCCTTCCAATCTGTAGATAGTGAATTTTTGTGGGTGCCATCCCCACCACAATTTTTACTTCCTAACAAGAGTTTTCCGGGATATCATATCTTGTGTTATGTGTCTATATCTTTCATGAATGTTTCTATGAATGTTACATATAGTTAAGTTTATGAATTAATATTACATGCACAAGAAAGAACATCAGATTTGGTCAGTAATACAATAAAGATTGATTGCTAATGAAGTAAGGTGAAAAGTCTTAAAAGTTTTAGAGGTACTGATTCACCCCTCCCCTTTCAGTACTACTTCTCATTAATCCCAATAGGTGTTTTTGAAGGCTTCTATAGTGATTTGGTGACATAGAGAAACAACATTCAGCTTCTCTTTTCTATCATTCTGATTTTTTAGGTAGGCCTTCGTTGGTTTCCTTGTCTTTTTTCTTTTGTGTTCCTTAATTTTGGCTTCTAGTTTTCATTGTTGTTTTTTTTTCCTTGTCTGGTTTGTGTCTTGCTCTATTTTTTGGTTGTCTTTTGGCATTTGTGTTTGTGTCACCCTAGTCATGCCTTTTGTTGGGATTTTCTTTTTCTTTGGGCTTGGTTATGTGTCTCCTTTCCCTTCGTGGCTAGTCCAGCTCGAGGGAAGGATTGTTCATAGTTTAGTGTGCATAAGTTCCAACCTCAATGTAGAATGGCTAAAAGTCCCACGCTAGGACTTCAAAAATATGTAGATGGATATCCCTCACTTTGACTTCAAGGATCCCTCGAGGCCAGAATTATATTTTGTACAGGATTTTTGGGTTACCCCATGTTCGGGAGTTTGCCCCTTGGATGTACTACTTATTGTATTGTATGACCACCAACTAGGCAGGATTTGACTAGGCCACCATTATTGCAAATCATGTAGATGCCCAAATGAGGAGGGTTAGGGAAGACCAAAAGTGCTACATTACTTCCTACATCCTATGGCCACTATCTTGACAGTATCTGGGTATCTGGGGACTTAACACATTTGGCATCCTCGAGACTGAGACCACACAGGCCACCCCATGGGATCACTTTCCCCAAATTCAGTGGGACAAAAGCTTCCCAAATTTTTATAGAGTCAACGATGCCTTTATTTTCCACGAGATCAAGGCGATCACTAATTATTTGGGGTTCATAATGTCCCTAGACACCATGGCCTTGGTTGAGTTGTGGGGATGTTACTTCATCCAGTTCACATAGCACACCTACATTTGGGTATCTGAATTTTCTAGGTATCCATTCCTGTTTCAAAAGCATTGTGGAGATAAGATCATTTTGTTAGAATTTTGTAAACAAATCCTGGAGGCACATACCCTGATGACCACCAAGAAGATCACCTTCCTCTCCTTCTCATTTTTGTGTAGGAGGTACACCTACTCCCTCACCATGACTTAGGAAGTAGAGAATGAGCTAAAAAGCTTAGGCTTGGCTAAATTTCCATTTAGTCACAAAGATTATGACCTGTGCGGCCGACTGGCTAAGTCAATGCTTCAGGGGATCAACCCCCATGAGCCATACCTTGAATATTTCTGGAAAAAATTTTAGGATGATTTCTATGTCTGAAACCAACATTACACTGGGATGTCTAAGGGAAAGATGGAACACCTCAACCTTTGGACATACCCATAGAATTTCACTAATAATGGGCCTGAAGAAGACCCAGGTTATAAAGAAGAAGGCATTGGTAATATTGACCTCCCTCTGGTGGATTAGGGTACTTCAGAATTTTTGACAGTGGAGGGCATTCGAGAGATATGATTGAGCGCAATCATGCATATTTCGCAAGTGTTTGCCAAAAAAGTGTCTAATTGGACAACCAATGTTTGGAAGATTCAGGTTCCCAAGTGGAAGATCAATCCAAATCCCAAGGAAAGTGAAAGGTAGGTACTTCCTCTCAAGTCCTGGACCCCATTTTAGCCCCCCTAAAGGAGAAATTACATTTAAAGATGGGAGAGTCCCAAAAATTGCTATACGCATCAAACTCTGGGATAAGATTTAGTCTGGGAGCCACTCTAGTGGGTTCCTATCCCCCGTAGAGATAATACCCCTCTTTGGCCACATTACTCAGCATGACCATTAATGAGGAGACCAAAGAAGCAGTAGCAATCATAGTCGTTAGAGGACCGCTCAAGAAAAGAAAGAAGCAAAATGTAGAAAGGCCCTTGAGGAATAGGGATCCAAGCCCTGACTCGATGAACACACCTGATGTTGAGGTGATCTCATCCTCCTCTTCTGATAAATATTTTCCTCTAGAAGATCCCCCAAAGATCTCTCAAAGTGATATACATGACTTCTTCCCACTTATGGACCTGGGAAGTCTACATGAGATGGTAGACAAGGGAGCAGAAGAGATTGTGAGGCAATAAATTGATGTCTCCACAAAAGAATAAAATAAGGAAGAGGACCAGAGGATGGCCCAAGAAGAAGGATGTGAACTCCGATAGGAGGAAGTCAAGAGGAATATTAGGGAATAAAAACAACAAGAATAAAAATAGGACGAGGATCAGTTGCTAGAATTAGGGGAAACTAGACCTATGGGAGAAACCATACTCCTAGACACCGCCTTCCAAACTCCCTCAGATAGTCTGGCTCTGCCACCACCCCAACCCATATAGATGGATGAGGTAATCACAGTGTTTCAATAGGTAGACCTGAATGAGTCTCCTTTATAGAAAACACCATTTGACCCACCAACAAAAGATATCCTTGAGGGTGGTGTAGACAAAGAGAAAGGAAGCACAGGTGAAGGTCCCCGCAACACGGATGGAAATACATCGACGGGAGAACCTGAGAAAAACCCTGGAGACACTTCAAGTTTGGGGATGGTAAAAAGTGAGCCAGTAGTACCACCACAATGGTTAGTAGAATCCTGGAGGAGAAATACTTTGATGACGGTAGTGGCCCCACTGTCGCTATCCCAAATGTTGGACGAAGGCCAACTAGAAAAGAAGCTTAAGAAGGACTGCACCATCCATAACACTCAAAGGGATGTAAAAGGAAATGTGGTGGCATTCATAGCAGCCCCATCGACAGGGAAGGATGAGGCCGAGGTCAATGTCAAAGATTACACAATCACAAAGGTGTCTCTAGGAAAATCAATAAGAAAGGGGAGTTAGAGCTCCTAAATGAGGAAAGCCAGGATATTCATGCTAGGTATGAAAAGTAGTCCTAGAGGGTGTAGGAGTTGAAAACTTCAAACACAAATCTCCTAAGGCTCCTAATAGAATTAACGCGCACCCTTTCCTATATAACACCTAGAGCGTCTACATTCAGAATGTCACTTCCGCAGGGCGATATTGATATGCTAAGGACAATAAAAAATAAAGTGCCAGTCATTAGTTAATGGATGGATGAACAAATTGGGGAAGTGAAGAGATTCATTTCTGAGTCTCTCCCTAATTTCTTCCAAGCGCAAGACATGGTGAACCAACTTGAGGCCATAATTCCTCAGTGGCAGGAAGAGATACAAAAATATGAGGAATGGAGTGATGGGCTAGGAGAAATCCTAAACTTCAGGGAGGATGACTTTGCAGTGATAGACATCATCGGGGATGAGTCTTATGGGTTCCTAAAAACTCAGTACTCCAGACTTTCATTGAAAGTCAAGGTGGGAAAGCAACTGGTAAGGGTTATGGAAGAACATCTTTTGGTAGTCTAGATCCCACTAAACCAATACTCTGCACTCATCAAGGAAATTACTTCGGCTAACCCGTTTAGCCCCAGGACTTATACTCCCATAGATACCATAATCAGCAAGTTTGATGAAGTGGTGGAGACTCAATTCCAGCCCTTGAGAGATTTTGATAGCGCCATAATGGTGCAGCTCTCCTAACTGATGCTTAAGTCCCATGATGTCGCCAAAGTGGCTTTATACTTGAAAGTAAATGCCAGGGATGTCGATGATCATCTCAAAAGTTTTGTTGATCATCAGGATTGTTTAAAGGATGTGGAGGAGGAGGGAATTCATAAAATTCTAGAATCCTATAAATAGTTCAAAGGTCAATGAAATTCCCTGGGCTTTGGGAATTCCTCCCTCTTTAGATGAGTTGGTCAGTAATTCTTTATTCTTTGAGCACAAGCTTCCAGAGACTGGAGTATTTTGGGGTCCCAATTTTGTATTCTTTACAATGGTAGCATTACCAACTTCTCCAAAGCTTACTGATCATTGTTCAAGATTTTTTGTCAGACATGAGGTAGTACTTCACGACATGATAGTGACTACTGGCAGGAAAGTTTTTTGTAGACATCTCCCAGCTCCCAAGGTGTCACTCCAGCATTTAATACCTGGTGTATAGGAAGGTAACTCGAGGACCAAGGACCAATAGTGCATTAATGAGGGCATATGTCCTAAGTCATGTAAGGTGCACCATCACATCTACAAGTACAAAGGCACTCTTCCCAATGGATACTTTTATGAGATTTCTTTTCTTCTTTCTTTCCCCTCTTGTCTTCTCAAATGATTGTGTATAGTAGGCTGACTATGATAGTGTAGGTAGTACCAGGTGTGAATATTGTAATTTGACGTAAGTAATGTGGATAGGCTAGGGCCTTGATGTACATAGGGTGTCTATAAATAATAAGTTTGACACCATTCCATAAGAGACTATCATTCTCTTAAGTTTTTAGTATTTAGTTCTAGTTTCCACTAGATTAATGCTCCCCTGGAGTCATTAATTTAATCATCAATGATGTTGGATTTACAAGGTTAATGAAAGAATGGGAAGCACCTCATAGCACTATGTTTCGTGTTGTTTCTGGTTCCGGATTTAACAAGCACCTTTCATGTTGTATGCTTCCTTATGTCCTCTACTCCACTTCTTTGATAGTTAGATGAATGCTCTACCTTACTAATAATGTATGTTAGATTGGTAATCATGTATACATTTTATATTCATTGTTAGTTTATCATCTAGAGATTTTTTGATGTTTTGAAATATATATTCATGACTATAGCTAGAAATGCACTCTAACCCTGACCTGGCTTTTTGCATTTTCTTTTTTTGAAATTAAGATCGCTTGTAGGAAACCCAATAATCCCTCAAGTTCCTAGAGTTTGATGAGTCAAAAACCAGCTATCCCCTCGAAAAAACAATCACTTGCCTAACTAAGCTACCCCCGTGCGGTCATGACCCGATTACCAAGTGCTTGGAGGCTAGGAGAGCTTGATCTTCAATAAACCTCTTTAGGAAAATTTTGTAGGTACTCTGGTACCCAATAAAAATTATCCCTCTGTTGGTGAGGCCATCAAAAATTTCCTTCAACTCAATCCTAAAATGCAAGATGCAATGAAATGAAGCTGAAAATAAGGTGCAAGCTCATCACAATTTTTTATTTTTTTTGCTTTGGACCTAGTCAACAAGATCTTATTTTTTTGCTACAGTTTTGGCTTCAAAATTAGAAATGCAAAGAAGATACCCCTCCTAAAAATTTGATATCTTTCCAAAAATGTAAAAATTTTAGCAATATTTCCTGATTTGTGCCCTAGGGACTCAATTTACCAAAACAGACCAATTTTCAAAGATCGTATTTTTAAGCTATTATATTCATCAAAACTAAAATCTCAAAGAATAGACCCCCTGTAGAATTTCCATATATTTCTAAAAATGTAATTTTTTTCTAAAAAATATGCTGATTTATGACCAGAAACAAATTTTCATGAAAAATCATAAAAAAAAATATAACTCACAGAAAAATGATCCAAAAAATCTGATTTTTGGAATGAAGCACACCTAAACCATCCCCAACATGCAGTAAAATATTTAGACCAAAAATCTAATCCATTTGTGAGATATGATCAAATATTTCAAAAACACCCTAGGATTTTCTCTTCAACTCAACACTACACACAGGTTAGCCTTGAAAAAAAATCAATAAAACAACCATGTAAAGAAAAAATATGAATAAAATGAAGGAAAATCAGGGGCATGAGCCCCATGGTGGGTGCCAAAAATGTGTGATCAAAATGTGACACACTTCTATAAACCATTACACTTGAGAGAATCCATGAAGAGGAGGTACCAAGAAGTGGCTTATAGCTTCCTATCTATAGCGTGCAAGAATCATGTAGATAATGATGGTGGACCTTAGATGAACCTAATAAGAAAGATCCCTACAAGGTTCACTATAGAATGTAAAATTCAAATGATAATGAAAAGAAATCTAAGATGAGATGAAAGATCTAAGCTAAAAATGGTAAGCAAAAAATACAGGGAAAGTAGATCTAAACTAGATGCAAGAAAGTAGATAACAAAGCTAAATGATAATGCAATGCTCCAATGATACCAAGATACAATATGAGCTAGGCTAAAAGAATGATTCAAGATGCAATAAATCCAAGATCTCCAAAAGGGCAAGATGCAAGAGCTCCAAGATTTCCAATTACAATTCGCCATATCTCCAAAAACTATCTTTTACAATTTTCCTAGCTTACCCAAGAATGAGGAGATAGCTTCCTTTTATAGGAGATTAGAAATGAGTGCACGGTCAAGATTAAGAGGAAAAAATAAATGAGAAATGGTGGAGATTAAATCTTGGTTGCTCCATGTGCTCATATCTTCAAGAGGCAAAATCAAAGGCTAAGATTAAGAGGCAAAATAATGAGTGGTTGAGATAAAGAGGCAAACGCCTTTTTCAAAAGATTTCATCTCATTGGAAAGTGCAATTTTATTATTATTATTTATTATTTTCTTGTTTTATGTGCACTTAGGATAAAGGGGTTTTTATTATTTGATTAAAATATTTTTCATTTAATTAAAAGGGAGCATGTCCTTTTAATTAAATAAAGCTTAGAATAAAGTGGTCAAACTTTAGGATATGATCAAATAAATGATTAAGTCTTGGTTTGATCAAGAAAATAAGAGATTAAATGAATATGCAAAATTGATTAAGCACAAGATATAGTCTAGTATTTAAATTTTAATATTTAGAAAGGGGTTCATGGTCTACTAGACAATTTTTGGGTGATTAAAGAAGCATCAGATGATGACACACTTGAGATGTCTTAGTGAAGAACATTAGGTTGTTACAAAGAAATATTACAAGCCTCGTGTTGATATTGCTACTATGACTGTTGATGAAAAGAAAGAAATCGAGTGTAATATGTTAGAAAAAAAAGCTTTGAAGAGTGCCTTGTCAGGTGCTGAATATGCAAACATTTTAGGATTGGAGACTGCGCATGAAGTATGGACAAAAATTGAGACAATATATGAAGGATATGAATTTGTGAAGCAAGCCAAAATACAAATTCTAAAAGGAAAACATGAGTCATTAAGGATGAGAGAAGATGAGAACATTACTACTTATGTGGGTGTTGGTTCTATTTCTTATAATCCTCAAATTCTAGGTGAAAATCTTAGTTATGGGGTTTGACACCTGAAACATCTATTCAACACCATCCACAAACTAAAGGAAAGATTAAAAAAAACACTAACAAGGTATCTAGACCTTTTTCACTTTGGAGTCTGCAATACCTAGGCAGGTGCACCTTTGCAATGCTCAATAATATATACTAGCAGCAATAAGCATTGCTAATTAGCAAATATCATTCAGCAATTTGTATTAGAACATATAGATTTCTTCAGAGCTAATGTTGTTATAACATTGCATAGTGTATACGTAACTAAAAGTAATTAAATTACACTTACCCATAACTTCAAAAAAAAAGGGAAATAGATTTTGATTCAAAATTGGTTTTCAATATTGAAAATGGAACCCTTGGCCAACGCATTCTTAGGGCAACATAGTCAACCCACAACAATAAAATGCATTACACAAACAGATAAAACTCCTCATAAGTGAGTTCATGATATTCAGTACCTTATAGTGGTATCCTCAACATTGGTTATATTGCACTCATACTTTTTGATCCCCATGTACACAAAATTATTTCAATGTGTTGCTAAATGTAGGTTCAATCCCCTACTTTAAGAGAAGAAATTAACAATGAAAAATAATACAAACAGGCTGTAGAAATGGCTTAAAGGATCCTTGATCTTTATTCCATAAAAATACTCTTACATGTTAGAGACAACTACAAAAATCACTAAGACTTTCTTGCATTAATGAATAAAAACCTGAAAACAAAATACATTTGAAAGCTTAAATTACTCTCCTACAACACTAAGATTTTTTTTACAATGAGTTCTCTTTAGAAAACAAAATTCAGCCCTGATATCTATGGCCCTGGGATTCCAATATATATTGGAATGCAACAAGCTTTAGGTTATTATCTAAATCTGATCTACTTTACAAAATCTATTACAAAAATTTCTTCCCAACAAAGTTTGTTACTTCCTAACCTATTCGGGTGTCTAACTGCTTGTTGATGTGGAAATCCGCATGTATCCCATTGAAACTACCACATTTTGGAGCCATATCAATATCATATTTACATTAATATTGATGCAGAGAAGGCTAGGATGTAATATTCCTAGGATTTTTTGAAAACTCTTTAAGATTATGTAACCTATTCCTACTGAGATTTTCTAAATTTTCCAGCTCCGCATAATCTTTAGATTTATGCACATGTCACATCAAATTACCTTTCATTAGAGCCTTCACATATTACTACTCTCATCCTCACGAGCCAACTTCTTGTTCAACTTCAAATCTTGCATGGTCATGAAGACCTATTTTAATTTATCTCTTCGGTCTTCATTCTCTACCTCATGACCTCTACGCTTTAATCAGAGTTGACCCTTGCAAGAGTGTGAAAAAGTGCCTCCTAACTACTGTAGTCATCACATGGCCTTCAATGGCTACCTCACAACTTGAATGGCTTATCCTAAGTTATCCCTTGTGAGGATAAAACAAAAAACATTTTAATATGTGTGGCTACCTCATATGTCCATGACCTTCCTCCTCTAACCACACTAAAACCCCATGAGGTAGTGATAGCTCAATCCTTAATTTTTTGACTCACCACATGTCATTTCCTCACCAACCCACTAGCCAAACCTGGCCCTTTTCTTCACCACTAAGAGGAAATGAAAAGAAACCTAATAACCATCATAGCCTCTATCATGGGCTAATGATCAATGCATGTCTTTTCTGCTAACCACCATGAGAGAGAAAGGAAAATTTTATGTAACCGTTGAAAATTCAACCATCACTTCGCGACCCTAAAACTTACATCCTCTTAACTGCTAAAAGGATGTGATTAAGCCCTTTCTCATGACTGAAACTACTTCCATCACCACCTCATGACCTTCAAACTACATAAACTATCAAACATCCATGAGGTTGCGATAGATACAAAATGTAACTACCACAGTCATCGTCGCGGCCTCATGACTCATTAATAGTTAGACCAAAAAATAGTCACGAGAATGCAACTAACATTAAAAGTAGGCTCACCTCCACCTTTTAGCGATAAAATTACAATCCTTAATGGTCAAATGTTTTCAAAATGAGAATCAACCCTGAAAGCTCAAATTGCCAACATTACTTGCACAAATTCTGCATATTAGTTATTAAAATGATTATTACCACTTTAGGAGCTCAAAAATATTTTGAGCTCCATTAGTGGGTAAGATCACCAGACTTGTTTGTGGAATCAGATGCGCTGGTGGAACCTTGGATGAGAATGAGATTTTTTCTAAGATCCTAAGATCCTTGCCTCCTATTTACAATCATAAATTTGTTGCTATTGAATAAATCAGAACCATGACTAAAGTGACAAGAGACAAATTGATTGGAAATTTATCTTTTGAAATCAAATAATTTGGTGATAGTCTTCCTAAATTTGAAACTACATTTAAAGCTACTATTTCTAAGGATAAGAAAAGACATGATTCTGGAGAAAGTTCATATGGGCTTGGTAGATATGCTAAGGAATGGGAACAAATTGAGAAATAAGAAAGAGAGCTTGAAGAGCTTGAATCCCTAATTGCAAAGAGACTACCTAAGGAATCGGGTAAGTACCAAGGAAGTTTGCCTTTAAAGTGCTTTGCATGTAATAAGATTGGTCATATTTATTCAATATGTCTTGATAGAGAGAATAAATACAAGCCTAAGAAAATAAAACATAAATATTACAAGAAGTGTTATTATGTTTTTGATGAAGGTGTGTCTAATGATGAATCTAAAAAGAAAGAAGATGAGATTGTGTTATTTATATTAAAGATGAAGATCCTAATTTTGTGAATGAAGAGAAATCCTTGGTTTTGTATGTGGATAAGAATGATGAATGGGTTATTAACAGTGGATGTTCACATTGCATGACCGAAGAAAAAAACAAATTTGTGAAATTGGAAAGGTATGATGCTGGAGTTGTCAGATTTGGCGATGATACTCCATGCATGATCAAAGGAAAAGGTTCTATTACTATTGATGGTAAGACTAATATTGATGATAATATATATGTTTAGGGTTTAAAATATAATCTTTTGAGTGTTGGACAGTTAGTTGGCAAAGGATACAACTTAAAATACAAGGATGGATTGTGAGAGATTATTGGAAGCTTTGGAATTGAGATTTATATAGGGAGAAAGACAAAATGTAATGTATTTCATGTTTGAGAAATTCTGAGAGTAGATGTCTGATTTCTATGACTGGTGACAGTTGGTTGTGGCATAAGAGATTTTGTCATGTAAATTTTGATAACAATGTGAAGATAAGTACTACAAGAGTTGTTAGAGATCTTCCTAAATTATTGAAGCCTGTTAATGTGATGCGTAAGGAATGCCAGTTGGGTAAATTGACTAAGTCTACTTTTAAGAGAAAGAATTATTCTTCATGTGTAAATTTGGATTCAGTGCATACTGATCTATGTGGTCCTACAAGAACAAGAAGTTATTATGGGGATAGGTATTTTATTCTATTAATTAATGATTATTCTAGATTGATGTGGGTTACATTTTTGAAAGAGATATCTAAAGCCTTTGAAAAAATCAAGATTTTCAAAGCTATGGTTGAGACTGAAACAAGATTGAAGTTGAAATTTCTGAGGTCGAATAGAGGTGGAGAGTTTAATTCTACTGAGTTTAACAATTTTTGTGAAGAGCATGGAATAAAGAGACAGATGTATTCTCTGCAGACCCCACAGTAGAATGGAATTCAAAATAGAAGAAATAGAACTATTCTAGGCACTACTATAACCATGATGATTGAAGGTAATATTTCAGAGATCTATCAGAGAGAATTTATTAGCACTACAGTATACACTTTGAACCGAGTACAAATTAAGAAAGGAACTGGTAGGACACCTTATGAACTTTTCTATGGTCATATTCCTACAGTAAAACATTTTAGAATTTTTGGAAGTAAATGTTATATCAAAAGAGATGGAGACCTAGGGAAATTTGATCCTAGTTGTGATGAAGGAATATTTCTTGGTTATTCTACAAAAAACAAAGCATATAGATGTTACAACCTCAGGTTGAAGAAAGTAATTGAAAGTGAAAATGTTAGAGTAGAGGAAAATTTTCAGATTTAGGTTAGATCTTACAGTTATGAATTATATAATGAAGAAGAGAATCAGATTGTGCAAGCACAGAATCATAATCATAATAAAAATGAATCATTAGAATAGAATGGAGAAGTTACAAATAATGAACAGGTGAAAAAATGAGAGTCTTCTAAAAAAGAAAATCCAAAGATTCCTAGGTATGTAAAGAGCTAAATCATTCAGAAAGTCAAATTATTCATGATAGGAATCAGGGTGTTCAGACTAGAGGAAGAATTGCTAGAAGTGAAATTTGTTTGATTTCTAAGATTGGGCCTAAAGATGTTGATGAATTCTGTAATATGATAGTTGGGTTAAAGTGTTGGAAGAATAATTGGAATATATTGAAAAGATTAAGACATGGATTGTTGTTCCTAGACCTAAAGATAAGAATCTGATTGGTACTAAATGGGTATTCAAAAATAAATTGATTGAAGAAGGTTACGTGGTTCAAAACAAAGCCAAACTTGTTTGCAAGGGATACTCACATATGGAAGGTATTGAATTTGAGGAGACCTTTTCTCCTATTACTGGAATTAAATTTGTTAGGATTTTTCTTGCATATTCTACTTATAGAGATTTTAAGGTATATCAGATAAATGTTAAGTCTGCATTCTTGAATGGAGAATTGGAAGAGGAGGTATACATTAAGAAACCAGATGGTTTTCCCTTAACTAATGAAGATGAATGGTTTGCAGATTGAAGAAATTACTTTATGGATTGAAACAATCTCCTAGAGAATGGTATGCGAGATTGGATAAGTATTTACTAACACTTGGTTTTAGTAAAGGTATTGTTGATAGTAATTGGTATTTCAAAATTGATCATGATAACATCTTAATTGTTGAAGTCTTTGTGGATGATATTATATTTTTTTGTGGAAATGACTTGAGTAAGGAATTTTCTGATGAGATGCAGAAAGAATTTGAGATGTCTACTATAGGTGAGATGAAATTTTACCTTGGACTACAGATTACAGAAAATGATAAAGGTATTTTAATATGTCAATCTAAGTATGTGAAAGAGTAATTGAATAAATTTGGTATGGATTATTTAAAACCTATTAGTACTCCTATGGTCACTATTTGTAAATTGACAAAGATTGATGATGCATCTAATGCAAATCAAAAAAGATGTAGATCTATGATCGGTGGGTTACTATACTGACACAAACCAGACTAGATATTGTGAATGTTGTTTGCATTGTTTCTAGATTTCAACTAGAACCAAATGGATCAAATGTTGTTGTTGTTAAGACAATATTCAGATAATTTAAAGGAATATTTTATTATGGCTTATGGTATGGAAAAGATGATGATTTTACATTGAAGCATTTAATGATGCAGATTGGGTAGGAAAATTGGATGACATAAAGAGCACTATTGGTGGAGAATTCTTTATGGGTGAGAAATTATTTTCATGAGCAAGTAAGAAACAAAATCGTATATCACAATCTACTGTTGAATCTTAATATGTTGTTGCTACTACTAGTTGTACACAATTAACATGGATGAAGAAAATTTTAAAAGATATAAGAGTGATTATTGATGAGCCTATTACTATTCATCAAGACAATTTGAGTGCTATCAATATTTCAAAGAAACATGTGTTACATTCAAAGACAAAGCATATTTCTATTAAATATCATTTCTTGAGAGACAAAGTCAGTGAGAAAGAAGTCAGATTGGAGTATGTTTCTACAAAAGATCATATTGCATACATTTTCATGAAGCCCTTGCCAAAGGATACTTTTGAGTATCTCTGAAGTAAGCTTGGGGTGATTTCCCCTCCTGATCAGAATTAGAGATGCATTGAGATGCATCCATCCAGTGTGCTTACATATTATCATTAATATGCATTAATGTTTTTGGTGGCTACTCCTTAGGGGGAGTAGTCGTTAGTCTTTGAGAGATGATTTTTCAAATTTTTGGCCTCTACAACTTAATCTCCACATGTTCCTTTGTCATTGATGTCAAAGGGGGGATATTCATGTGAAAAACTTGTATGAGACTATGGAAGAGATATTGTGGATATTATTGGTATTTTTGTTGATATTGTTTCTTTGTGAATTGATTTAAATTTTTCACATCATATATTTCCATCAATGCCAAAGGGGGAGATTGTTGATATATTGTTCATATTGTGCATATATGTGTTGACATTAATGTTTTATCATTGATGTCAACATAATTATACTATTGGAGACAGTGTTCTTGGTTAGTTCCATAAGATGATTTATGTGGTAGGACTATTGTATTAAATATCATATGCTACAAAGCTGGTAATTTGTTTAGGGATGTTTGTACTTGATTAATTTAAGTGGAAAAGGATCGCATGATGATTTGAGAGAGTTATGATGGATTTATCAAAGACTGATATTTTGGTCACTCTATCAATGCCAATGTTTAAGTTATTGGATCGGTATGGATCGGTTTAGCAATATTATTTTTTGTTAGGCTGGTGGTGAGTTCAGGACATGGATGTGTGACCTCAACTCAAATGGTTTATGATTTGGATGTTGGAAAGATATTTTTTATTTTATGACTGTGGTTATGGTTCAGTGTTCTTGATGAAAAATGCAGAGATGAGTTTGATTCATGAGAAAGATATGTTCTTGTTGATGTCATGGTATTCCATGTTGCTTGATGATGTTTCTTGATGGTTTCCTATTTTTTTTGGTGGATCATGTTGGGTTATGTGATTGGAATTGAAGATTCCTCATGTAGCGTATTTTTGTTCTTATTATTCTTGCTCGGCTTGTGCATTTTGCAATAGAATGTGGCATGATTTATGGATCTGGAGCATGTTCAAGGTTTGTTTTATGGATCATTGGTATGTCTTAGTTGACATTCAATGAATCACATTGAGTATTAAGATGTAATGAATTAATATTTTGTAATTAGGTCCCTAGCTGACATAGTTGTGATAAATTGATGTAATGTGTATAAAATATGTAATTATTTGTAATTGCAAATTAATTGCAGAGAGTATGAGATGCTGAGAGAAGATGTATGAGTGGAATCCATAATTTTAGGCAGAGAATTATTGTACTTCATTGGAATTATTTTAGCATATCAAAGATGTTTTTCATTTTGTGAACTTGGATAGTATGTCCTTTATGTTTTGAGATCAGAGATTGTTGTAAGATAGTGAGTCTTCCTTGGGATTGAGATCCTTGGTGTATTTGAACAGTGAGCTCTAGGAAGTGTGCCTAAATGCATGTTCATTCCTCTTTGTAATAATCCTAACAGGGTATAGTGTTTTTGACATATTACATTTATCTTGTGGGTTTTATCCCCACCATGGTTTGTCCCCTAACAGGGTTTCCACGTCAAAAATATTGGTGTTATGTGTTGATCACTATGTTATGTTCCTACATTTTATGTTTATCTTTCGGATCTACGATTAAGTTGGTAATTTTGTTAAAGGTCTTGAGTTTTGGTCGCAACTGATTCCCCCCCCCCCTCTCAATTGTGTGTGTTACATTTATTCTAACAACTTCTTTCTTTTTTCCCTCTAGTTGGGGTTCGATTTTGTATGTTGAGATTAAGTTGGTAATTTGGTTAAAGGTCTTGAGTTTTGGTCACAGCTAATTCACCCCCAGTTGTGTTTGCTACATTTATTCTAATAGATTCTTTCTTTTTTCCCTCTAGTTGGGGTTTGATTTTGTCCTCTTTTATTTCCCCTTCCTTTTCTTTGATTACAACTTGGAAGGATCTAGACTCAGATTTTTCTCGTGTTTATTTGGTCCATCTTATTTCATTATTTCCCACTCCTTTGATGTCTTCTCACATTGAAGATTACATATACAAATTTTGAAGTGATAATTATACATGGGTGTGCCCTTCCTTTATTTGTTTGTAATTTTGGTACTTGTTTTTGCACTTTGGCATTCTGTTTGTGACTTTCTTCGAACATAAAGTCCAATATGAATTTAGTCCTGGTAGGTGATTTTAGAATAATGGTGTTTAAAGGTCATATCAAACCAGAAAGGTCAGGAAAAATCATTCATGAGTTGGATGACCTAGTGAACTTGGAAGTAAAAACCATCATTAAGTAAGAAACTATAGATTACAACCTCTATTTTAGAGTGAATTATGATATTCCTTCCTTATTCACATCCCTTATTATTATCACAGGAATGGAAAAAAGGGATGTTATTAACCTTTGTAGAAAATTATTTTGTAATGAATTATTGGAAATATTGGAGATTGTTGTATGGAATGAGGATGGGAACTTCATGATCCCATATCCTGAGGATTATGTAGATGTGGGTGTTAAAATTTTGGGTGTGGATGTGGTGAAAAGGCCTCTATTAATCTACAATAACCCCCAGCTATTTGAAGATAGGAAAAATATATCACCTTGAGTGCATATTTTTTGATGTAGTGACTTCAGCTTAATCCATCCTATGGAGACCGTTGGATATGAAGCCCCTGCAGATATGTCAAACATTAATATTGATAAAATTCAGTATCTCTATCCCATTACCTTGAAACCTACTAGGAAAAGCAACATGAGTGTTTTGAATGATAATGAGGAAGGAGATGATGGGGTGGGTACATCAAACTCTAGAAACTCTTATGTGGACACATGTTTACTTGAGGCATAGCATCGCTGGTTTGGTTAGTTTAGTTTTATGGCAAGGATTTGCCAATTTTGTTTACATATGGGGTACTTTGTTCTTTATGAATATACTTAGCTTAAGCTCTCATATTTATGTATTTTAGGTCTGGACTCCATGTTTATTCTAACTTAGTAGTAGCCCCCTAATAGTGGGAAGGTGGTTTATTATTAAGTAGGTTTTAAAACTAAAGACTGTGGTCTGTTTGGACACACTTTTAGTATTAATGACTATTACTATAAGACCTTATAACATAGCTTAATATTATGGAGTAAACAATCATAGATAACTATGAGTGTTATAACTATTCTCACAGATTAATCATTTCATTTGGAATATATTTTCCTAGGGTTCCAACTAAGGATTTTATTGTGATATTGATGAGCTTAAGGGGATTTCTAATGAATGGTTCATAAGGTACAACACTTGCTGAAGGTTTGGCAAATGGGGTTGCAAGAAGAGTGGGTTAAACCATGGTGGAAAATCCATGGTTAAGCTCACTCAAGATGGAATAGTATTGGGATGGGTGACCTCTTGGGAATTCCTAGTGCTTCATCTGTGAGCATTGTGTGTGTGATTTTTGTACCTATTAAGATAGACACAACACTTCAATAAATCATTGCATTAGTGAAAATAAGGGGTTAGCGAACATAACAATCACAAAAATCGATCTATTGCTTCCTATCTAGGAGGAGTATGAAAAATGACATAATAACCCTCAGATTATGCATATTCCAGTGACAAATACAACCTAAGAACGGAAGATTCAAATGAAAAGTAATCTAAATGATTCAAAAACATGCATTCTTTCTCTAGAAATGAAGAGTATAACAATATGACTAAGAAATAAACTAGAAATCACTATTAAAATCCTTAAAACATGAGAAACATGAGATTGCCTCTTCAATTCTCCAAATATGGGAAGCATAAGGATGCTATCAACTCTTCAAAATTAGGAGCATTACAACAATATATTTTATAAAATCAAGGGCCATTTGAGCTCAAAATCCATCCTATTTATAGGAGAAATGGAGGAAGGGGAGAAGACTCTAGAAGGGCTTCCATTAATGAGGGTGTAAGACTAATTAATGAGGAGTGGTGGAAGGAATATGTAAGGGCCATTAATGCTTAATTTATGAAAGCATTAATGAGGTATGGGTGAGGGTTTAAGAAGCATGGGTGAGGGTTTAAGGTCAAGCCTGACAACTTTGACTTTAGGGGGAGGGTTGAATCCCTAATCACACCTTAATGGAATGTGACAAGCTTAAGGGTAGCTTAGGATTAGGTTTAAGGCTTAAGGGATGTGATTAAGGAGATAGAGATGGGAGGAGAGATAATGAGTCGAGGGGGGATTCACTAATTAGGGTTAATTAGCTAATTAAGAAGAATTAGCATGTGAGAAGGGGTTGGGATGAGTTTGAACTCATGGTTGGGTAGTTGAGATTGGTTAGGTTAGATGGAATATTAATGAAATGAATTGTTGTAATAACATATTCACTCAATAATAGGGATTTAATTAATCATTTAAGTTTTTGATTGCTTTATAATAATTAATTAGAACTATAGCCAAAATGAATAAATTAGGCTAGGGGATTGATTTGGCAAGTGATGAGGTATGATTAGGAATTCATTTATTCCCTTTAAATTAATTACCTTAGCCAGGTTATGATTTGACTTGATTGAATAGAATTGATTTGATTGGATTGGCTAAAGTGATTAATGTAAATTAGTGATTAGATCACTTAGGAGATTAAGTCTGATTTGAATGAATTATGCCAGCCGATTGAAGAGTTGTCTGAACATAATTAGGGGTATGATCCCACTTAGGGAAAATAGGGTCTATGGTCAGAGAAGACCAAATCTAGGTGGTTACATTTTCCCCTCTTTGAATTGATGTGCGAGCAGTGCATTGATTCAAAGGAATTTTTTTGATGTTGAATTTAGAAAGATTGAGAATTTTGCTCATGATCGAATGAAATGCCTGATGAGATCAATCTTGCACTTGATGGAACTAAACTGATAGTATTGATTTTGAACTTGGTTGTCATCCAAAGATCAATAAAAAGATCTTAGAGATATCAATTCTAAACTTGGTTATCGTCCAAAGATTGATAATACTGATTTTGAACTTGGTTGTCATCCAAAAGTTAGTATGAAGCTGCCAGGAGCTTAGTAAGAATATTTTAAAATGAGGAAACACAAGATATCCATCTTATGAGAACCAAAGCTTTCTATCCACCAATTCTGACTTAGTCAAGGAAACTGTCATGCCCCTAGTTTGTTTGATAACAAAGTCATTTTTAATGTTGTTTCGAGAAAAAATTTGATTGATAATAGTGTGATCATGTCCCCTCGAGAATGAAATCGAAGGAAAAAAAGAATGAAATCCCTCTGTTGAAATGATGTATCACTTGTAGCGATCGGGTAGGGGAATGAAAGAATAGATTAGAAGAAGTGAAGAAATGAAGGTGTGTTTTGAGAAAACACACAGGTACCAAGTTAATTATGTTAAAATGGTGAGTTTGATTTTTTTCCCGATAGATCAAAGATTTCAGGAAGCATGGGTATGTAAATAGCTTGGATTTCAGATGAAAAAAATAGAACAGAGTTTGAGCTCAAATCCTTATGTTTTTTCTTTCTTCACAAATGCATCATGCAATCTCTAAATGCAGCTATATGCATACTCCTAGGACTGTCACTAATTTATAGATATTGGAATATATTATCATCATTGGGCGCTTTTGGATTGGATACCACCTGATAGCACAAAAATCACTAATACCCACTGATATTATGAAAGTATGAATACTGTGTTTTAATTAAATGTCAGAAATAGACTTAGGCATCAAAGCATAAAAGCCAGGATAAAAAAATAGTCACCTTCCTTTTAATATCTCAAAATCTGTGTAAGGCAAGATATTGGACCCGCAATGACCTTGAAAATTCATATCCTTGGGTACATTATGCTTCGTATACCTTAGTGAGAATCTGAGTTATAAAATAGACAAGGAAATTGTTTCAAACTCACCGTAGTTTACACATAACAAAGATCGAGATATATACAGCTATCCACTCATGGTGGCAACTCTTACCATAAACATCCAAGTTAGGTGAAATGGATAAGATCATTTGGAACAATCACCATATGTAGAAAACCAAGAAAATGTTATGCCCCCCATCCTTGTGACTCTTTATCTTTGTGCAGATGTCATGGAGTAACTTGAAAGACATAACAACAATCAAGCATGAATCAATCAAAGAAAACTCATAACTGCTTAAATGCCCCCAGTGAAAACAACATGGGTACATAAAAGAGTCATAATCAAACCAAGATCAAACTGTGTTTAAGTAGTATTGAGAAATACTATTGATTCATTTTTGAAGCGCAGTAGAGATTCAACAATCAAAAATTCAGATTTTAAGCAATATGTGTTCCATGTATGTGTACAATTGTATTCTCGTTTGCAATCCCAAGGAGGTCTTTAGAACACCATTCATGTTAGTGCAATGTTTGTGTCACCTTTGTGTCATGAAAGTGATAGTGCTAGTGAAAGTATCAAAAATCATCGTATTACAAGACAAACCATCTATGAAGACCTAGAAGATGCAACCTATCAGACTGGCAAAGATGCCCTCAGTGCAGAATGACTTGATCCTAAGACAAAAATGTAGACAAATCCCAAGCGAGGATAAGATAGTTGTAAGGAAAAAAAGTCAACGTTTAGCACAGATGTAATCGTGAAGGCTTTGTATCAGCAATGTATTAATAGATGGAGTGCAGAATACAAGTGACGCCTGATTGCCAGGTTTTCACCACTTGGCAAGATCTTTTCTTTCTTTTTGCTACCAAGATGCCTATTTTACCAGGTTTTCATCAAGGCACTTTTCTCTTTTTCAATTTTTTTGTTATTTTTGCTTTTTTTGAATGTTTTTGTAGTATCAAGGCACCTGTTTACTAGGTTTTCACCAAGGATACCTTTCTTTAGGAATTTTTCACTGCTTTTGGATTTCTTCAGTATTAATTTTCTGAATGTTTTTGGTATTTTCTAAGAACTATTTACTGTACAGGCTCTGCTAGCCAAACATCAAGTGTAAAAATGCTTCAAATGTAGAGTATTGATAGAATTTGGAAGAATGTCTCCCTCAGGTGTAGCTAGTTGATAAGCTCCAGTCCCAAAAGTAGCAGTGATAACATAAGGTCCCAGCTAGTTAGGCTCAAATTTTCCTTTTTGTTCTTTGTTGGGCTGGTTCTTAGGATTTTCCTTTAAGATGAGATCCCCCACTTCAAATTTCTGTGGTTTGACCTTCTTGTTCTAACCCTTGGACATATGTGCTTGGTAGACCTTCAGATGATCAAACACCCATTGTCGGCGCTCATCTAGTACGTATAAAGAATTCACCCTATCTATGTGGTACTGCTCATTAGTAACATGACCTTGTAAAGATATCCACAAAGATGGGATTTCAACCTCAATAGGTAGTACTGCTTCAGTGCCATAGACTAGAGAAAATGGCGTGGCTCCAGTTGGTGTTCTGATGCTTGTTCTGTAGGCCCACAGTGTCGGATTCAGTTGCAGATGCTAGTCTATGCCAGACTTACTCATAGTTCATTATAGGATTTTGAGAATATTCTTATTAGATGCCTCAGCCTATCCATTACCTTGAGGGTAATAGATTGAGGAGTAGTGTTGAGTGATGTGGAACTGTTCACAAAGATCATCAATGTCTTGATTTTTAAAT
>MU224951.1:2956392-2973807 GCA_018584345.1 Thuja plicata
ATATTCACTCAATAATAGGGATTTAATTAATCATTTAAGCTTTTGATTGCTTTGTAATAATTAATTAGGACTATAGCCAAATTGAATAAATTAGGCTAGGGGATTGATTTGGCAAGTGATGAGGTATGATTAGGATTTCTTTAATTCCCTTTAAATTAATTACCTTAGCCAAGTTATGATTTAAATTGATTGAATTGAATTGATTTGATTAGATTGGCTAAAGTGATTAATGTAAATTAGTGATTAGATCACTTAGGAGATTAAGTATGATTTGAATGAATTATGCCAGCCGATTGAAGAGTTGTCTGAACATAATTGGGGGTATGATCCCACCTAGGGAAAATAGGGTCTATGGTCAGAGCAGACCAAATCTAGGTTGTTACAAGAATGACCTAGATGAAATGAGTGCTAATTTTTCCATTCATTCTCATGAGAGATGGGTTCATGTGAACCACTACTCATGAAACATGGGTTAATGAGTTTGACTCAAAAAACTACATAGTTAAATCTTGAAAGAAATATAATAATTTTACTTGTTGTGGAAAAAATTTCCTAATTATCAATTGATGAGCTTAAGGGGATTTCTAATGAAAGGTTCATCCGAAACAAAAATTCTGAAGGTTTTTCAAATGTAGTTGCAAGCAGAGTGGTTTTAACCATGGAGGAGACTTTGTAGTTAAGTGTGCTCTAGATGGAGTAGTACTAGGATGGGTGATGTCCTTGGAACTATCAGTACTTCACCTCTGTGTACATCACTTAGATGAAATGGGTGCAAAGTGTTCCATTCATTCTCATGATATATAGGTTTGCGTGAACCACTACTAATGAAACATGGATCAATGAGTTTGACTCAAAAACTACACAGTTGAATCTTCATAGAAATATCACAATTTGACTTGTGGAAAAAATCTCCTACTTATCAATTGATGAGATAAAGGGGCTTTCTAATGAATTTTTAATAAGGCACAACACTTGCTGAAGATTTTGCAAATGGGGTTGCAAGCAAAGTGGATTTAACCATGGAGGAAAATCCGTAGTAAACATGCTCAAGATGGAGTAGTATTGGGATCGGTGACCTCCTAGGAAGTCTTGGTGCTTCACCTCTGTAAGACTCACCTAGATGCAATGAGTCTTAAGTATTCCTTTCATTCTCATGAGATATGGTTTTGTGTGAACCACTACCCATGAAACATGGGTCAATGAGTTTGACTATAAAAACTACACAATTGAATCCTAGTAGCAATATCACAATTTGACTTGTTGTGGAAAATATCTCTAACTTATCAATTGATGAGCTTAAGGTGCTTTCTAATGAATCACTCATAAGGCACAACACTTTTTGAAGGATTTACAAATGGGGTTTCAAGTAGAGTAGGTTTGACCATGGAGTAAAATACATAGTTAAACACGCTTGAGCTAGAGTAGTACTGGGATGAATGCAGGGATATCTTTAAGAACCTCCCCCCTCCCAAAAAGTTTAAAATTGTGGCGAATCACTTTTTTTTTGGAGGGAAAATTTTTAATATTGATGGTGAATTTTCTTTCAAATTATGGATATTTGGTGGTAAATTTTTTAATAACATATACCATTTTTATAAAAATATGGTGACAAAAAAAGATTTTTATAGGAAAATTATTAATTTAATTGGCGAATCAGACTTCCTTATATTGATAAATTATGGAAAAATTATTTTACAAATATTGTAATTAATTTATTTGTCATGGTGAATGTTTTTCAAAAATACATATAAACTTGGTGATTTAATACGATAGCTGTATAGTTGGTATGGCAATTTAACAATTGGAAATATTTATTAAATTTTCATTCTCCTAAGTTTTCATTCTCAAAGAATAACACGTGTGATGATTCTAGAGAGATTTTTCAGTAAAAAAGTTATATCACCACATTTCTTCTGAAATGCACCTTCCACTGTTAATCTCTCTTAATCCAATGGTTCTGATTTGATGTTGAAGTTGCATCGGGTCCCATCACTATGACGTCATAGAATCACACGTCTGTTGGATTAGAACTTATCAACGGCCAAAGGTAAATTTTGGGCCTATTGTTGGTCTTCATAATCTTTACAGCAAACTCTCGGTGGAATCATGACATGTGGTATGATTGATCGTACCAATAATCCCACAATCAATCATACCACATGTCATGATTACGTCGAGAGTTTGGCGTAAAGATTATGAAGACCAACAATAGGCCCGAAATTCATCTTTGGTTGTTGATATGTTTTAATCCAACGGACCTGTGAGTTTGTGACCTCATTTTCTGACATCAAAAAAGTAGAATTATTTTGGAAATCTTTAGTAATATTAGATAGAAATATTAATTAATGGCGATGAGTAGATGACCTCAATTAAAGTAATGTCAATTAATGGCTGCTTAGATGGAGCCTTTCAATTTTCAATGATAGATATGTATTAATTAGCTTGATAGAATAATGCCTTAAATTTAACGCTTAAATCAAAACATCATGTCATCTAAGGACACTATTTTCTGACCTTCGATGATCTTACATCAACGGTAAAGCTTCATTTCCTGCCTCCATTTTGTAGCTAACGTACTTTTCTTATTGTTTCTGCGGAGTGGGCACAGGTTTCAAGTTTTTTTACAATATAGAATTGTTATGTCCACCTGTGTGATGTGATCCTTTCGGCCTTTGTTATTCCCAAAATAGCAAATGTCTTATCATAAGTGTTGTTTCCAATTTCACCCACTGTTGCATTAAATATGAAAGATTTGGAGATTTTTGAAGGACAGTTACCATTTAACTTACGAATTAATTAGATCTTTAGGGGAGAGAAACAATTCCAATCAGGGCTTATAAATAGATGATCTGCACTCGTTAATTTATGATTGTGAAAGTAGATTTGTGAAAATACTCTGTGAGTGCTAGTCTCTTTGATTTTTTTCATAAATTAGAATACTAATATCAGTTTAATTTTCAATGGACACTCCAATTTGTTTAAGATGCACTGCCTTGGAGGATCAGAAGGCCTTTTTGGGCCTGGTCACAGATCCAATCCTGGTGTCTATTGCTATGGAGTTGGGAGCCTTCACCAAGGAGGCTATAAGGATGGTATTGGGACATGAATTGCTGGAGAGTGAAAATAGGTATAGAGTTAACAATGACATTTTGTCTCAGTTCTTGGCCTCTCTATTGGACCTGGGGGAAAAGGTGGATATTCTCATGCTTCTAAGGAAAGTTTTCAGAGAAGAGTACCTCGGCGATGATGTGAGTGTTGTCGTGTTTGCAGAAATTGGGTTTGGAATTCCTTGGGAAAATGATTTGCCTAGGATTCTACAACTAGGAGAAAATGTGCCCAGGCAACCATTTCTATTGAACCTTGATGTTGAGAAGCTCACGCGTCGTCAGAAGTGGGCACAGATTGGGAGGGATTTCCTCCAGAAGTGGTACCTACTGGAGGAAACTGAGGACTATCGATGGCTAGAAGAATTCTCTAAGATTATCCTCTCTTCAAAGTTCCACACAGAAGGAAGGGAGACTAAGCCAGATAGTCACTTACTATGTCTCCCTTTGTCCCTGTCCCTGTGAAAAATATGAAAATGTTTTAATAAATTTGAAGTGCTTTTGTTTTTTGTTTTGATTATAAGAATCGTTAATAGATATGGCCTATGGGTGTCGTTGAATTGTATATTTGTAATGAAATTTTTCCTAATGTAATATAAAAAATTTACATTGCAGTTTTGTTTCAAGTAATAATTAAATGTTTCCAAACTTTATCATTTAATGGTTATATTCATTAGTGTGTATTAAATTATTAATATTTTAAAATTGTAACAATCATTGGATTACGAGAGATGAACGGTTGAAGTTTATTTCAGAAGTACTATGGGTTTCAGAGACCTTTTCTGAAAACTCACTCTGGAAATGTGACACCTGTAATTAACATTTAATTTGTATGCATTTTTAATTTAATATTCATTTAAATCACTCCAGAAACATGACACATGAAACAATCTTCAATGATCCACCTATCTTAAAAGAAAAACTAACAATCATATGCTATTAATATTTTTAGTTCTGATTAAGTAGAAATAGGTTTTACAAGGACCCGAAACCTTTACAAAGTATAAGAGTTCAGTAGGTTTTACAAGGACCTGAAACTTAAAAAGAGTTAATACAAATATTCAATGAAGTACAACAACAATTGTGCCGAGGCACCCAAGAAGGAAAGGATACAGCCATCCAACAACCGAGCCAAAAAAAGTCCCACAGAAAAAAAATAAAGACAGGAACAGTAAAAAACCCAAAAAGACAGCAAAAAAGGAAAGCTACATGCCCTGCACAAGTTCCTAGGCCTCGATCAACATAACCTGCATATAACTAACCATGTTCTTGAAATCTTTTGTTTCATTGTCTGGCTTTGGACTAATCTTCTTTGTGCTTGCTCTTGTACGAGTACCTGGGCCAGTAGCCTCCTTCATCTCTCTACAGTTCTTATCCTTATTGTCCTGGTCAAGCTTATCCATCAGGATCTGCGCATGGCTAGTGTAAGCTTTTAGATTCATCAAACATTGCTCCCCAATTTTCTTCACTATTCCCTCCAATCTTTCCACCTTGATTTTCAAGTTCTTGATCTGCATTGCACTATCATCCTCCTCTGCCTTTTCTTTGATTTCCTTAATCTGTCTCTCCATTGTCCCCACTTTATTAACAAAATCCACCTGGGCTTCCGATTTACCTACTTATTCTTTCATTTCTTCCAAACAAACAGCCACAGTTTTCTCCCCAATTCCCATACTATTTAAAATATTAATTTTAGCCCTCATAATTTCAACTTGTTTTTTCAAATTAGCATTATCATCAATCAAATTACTCACCATACCTGTAAAACCTACAATGCATTCTTTAGTATCCATAGGCTTTTGATACTCCCCCATATCCACATTATCATGGTAGCCACAATCCTCGTGCCTAGACTCTTTCTCTATTCTTATTTCCTTATTTCCCTTTGTAATATATTCCTCCTGCTTATTATTATCAGTATTCTCCCTTGGGCTTTTGTCCTCATTATTATCACCTTTTTTATCCTCCCTATTTTCACCTTTGTCCTCCTCCTTGCGGTTCTCCTCTTTTTTCTATCACATCTTCCTCCTCTGAAGTCAAATCAATTCTCCTCTTGCTGGAGCAATTGCTCTTTTGATTGATCTTAACTTTCTCCTTACCTTCCCCACATTTCCTTTTCTTAGAGTCCTTTTTCTCCTCCTTCTTCACTTCCTCAAACTCATTCTTTGGTTCTGTTTCTTCCTCTTGAATCTTCTTCTTAATCAGATTTTTCCCTTTTTTATTTTTACTCCCCTCCAACATATCATCATCAATGTCCTTTTCCATTTTGGAGTCTTCAAAAAAGGGCTTCTTCTGGATTTTCTTTGCTGATGTGCCCTTTTTATTCATTTTGGGGGTTTTATAACCCTTCGAATCCTCTTCACTATCTTCATTTTCTTCTTCATACATGTTGTCATTCTCATCCCCCTCTGTATCTTCCTCATCCTTCAGTATCTTCTTCCCCAAAGGCCTTTCCACTTTTTTAGTTTTTAGCACCTCATAGATAAGCAGCATAAGACCCTGGTGAGATGCATGATCACCCTTTAGATCTTTCTGTAAGCTAGTGATAGTAGCATCTAACAAGCTAAGAAGATAATAGGGCAAACTGACTTTCACCTCATGTTTAAAATGGTGGCCATACGCTCTCATAAACCTACCATCAAGTGTGACATAACTAATAATCACATAAAGAACATACCTCCAAGGTCTGGATATGCACTTAAGATTGTGGTAGGAGGCATCAACCTTGACCAGTCTAGCCTTTTCTTTCTCAGTTTCCAAAAAAGTCTCCCATGCTTTGTCAGAAATTTCTCTATCTCTATATAAATTGATACCATCCATACCCATTCCAGTAGCTTCTGCAATGATCTCCTTTGTTACCTCCATATACTAATCACCCACCAAAATCTTGCCCTCTTTCCAAGTTTTTGAAAAGATACTCGTGATAGAAGGGTTACAGCCATGGAGCCTTTCCAGATACACCGCCAACCAACCATCTTTCAAAATATTCCAGACTATTTGGTTTTTTCTCCACTTGTTACAGTTAACAGGCTTGACCCTTTTCTTATTTCTGCCCAATTTTTTCCCTCTGGTTGAAACTATTTTTTCTGTTATGACTACTGGTAATGCCAAAATGAACAACACACCTCTTTTTCTGCAAAACCAAAAAGTGTGCCAAATCTAGTTTGCAATCACCATTGGGTACTTACACCTTCATAGGTAATAAATACATATCACCTCCACATCAATGAACATAATGATACTTACCATTTATGATTACTTTGCTGATGGCTCCTAAACTGGTCACTATCAAGCAATAATTTGGCTTGAATAGGCACGTCATTTCCATCATTTCACTACACCACCACATCACCCTTACAAGTTGTATTGGCCACCCAGTCAGAAATGCCATTATTATCCCAGAAGTTATGTGTAATAACACAGTTCTTGAAGGATCGGATAATATCTTTAGCTTTTTGAATAGTATTATGGATAGTCCATGAAGCGGGAATATCATTATTCAAGCATTTAATAATGTTGAGAGAATCTCCCTCTAACCAAATTTTAGAACAACCTTTCTCTTTAGCTAAGATAAGACCCTGAAGAGAAGCACAACCTTCAGCATGATGGTTTGTTTGATTACCAATGGGGATGGATTTGATTCCTTTACAGACACCATTTTCATCTCTAATGATAATGCCACACCCTGCAACCCCCAGATTTCCCTTAGAGGCACCATCAAAGTTAATTTTATGCCAACCCTTAGGGGGGCAATCCCATCTAGACCCCTCTCTCTTAGCTTTTTTATCCTATTTCTTGAAGTTCCCTTTGATTTTCCAATTTTTAAAAAGGAGGATATCCTTCTCATGTAAGGGTTCTATAACTCTATCCTATAAAAGTAAGTTTTCTTTGATGGCTCTCTTAATTTTAAAGAAAACCTCCTTCTCACTTATCATTTTATCCTTGAACACTCTATCATTTCTCTCTCTCCAAACCCCCCAACAAATATGAGGAAGAACAAACTTCCAAACCTTGATAATAGTGTCATTCTTTGAAGGATAGTTCCAATAGTTAAGAAGACTCTTCAACTCTTCAGGAAAAACCCACTCTGTACTAAGAATTTGAAGAAAATAATCCCAAATCCTTCTAACATAGGGATAGTGAATGAAAATATGATCCACACTTTCCTCCTCTTTCTTGCAGAGGTAGCACCTATTCACTATAGTCATACCTCTTTTTTTAAGATTATCAAAAGTCAAAATTTTGTTTTGCATCATAATCCAGAAAAACACATTAATTTTTGGAATAAGATCTTTAATCCATACTTTTGCCCACAGAGGCTCATTTAGGTCCTCGAACTCCAGATGGTATAGAGAAGAAATAGTTAAATTAACATTTGTGTTGTGTTTCCATATAATCATATCTTCTTCCTCAATCAAAGTGATGGAATTGAGAATTTTATTAAGATGACCCAACTTGTTATTAATGACAGATAAGTCCTTCCAGTGATCCTTGTCCCAATAGTCTTCCACTTTCCTTCCAATAATAATTTTGCATTGATTCTCAAACATCCCTCATTTAGGACACTCCCTAAGGGGAGTATGTAAAATCCACTCATCTTCCCAAAAAAGGACCTTTCTCTCATTTCCCACTTTCCATTTGATTCCTTTTTTAATGTTGTCTTTATTTTTCATAACATTTTTCCATATAAAAGATCCTACCCTCTCCCTATCCTCATTCAGAAAGGCATCAAGATTAGGCCGATCCTTATTATATTTATTGTCCCATATTAAAGTATGCTCTCCTTTCAAATTATAATATCTCCATATTAGTTTTGCAAGGAGGTGCTCATTCAAGTTTTTGATTCTTCTTAACCCTAAACCACCTTTTTTGATCAGTTTGCATACTTTTTCCCAAGCTATGAGTGCTATCCTTTTCTTTTTCTCCATCCAAGTCCACAAAATTTTTTTTTGGATCTTTTCAATAGCTTCACCAAACTTTTTGGGAATTTTAAAAATGCTCAAAGCATAAAGAGGGAGACCCTGGAGAGTAGCTCTGAGAATCTGGATCTTACCCGCTTGACTAAGCAGCATCCCTTTCCATCCAGCAAGTTTACTGTGAAATTTATCCACTAAAGAGCTCTAGAAAGTATCAAGAGGTGCCAAACAGAGAGGTAGACCAAGGGAATTTCCAGGAATAGTCCCTAGATAACATCCAAAAATCCTCATGATCCTCACCTTTCTTCTTTCTAGTACATTGAAGAGAAACACAAAACTCTTTCCCCAGTTGATAGTTTGGCCAGAGGCTATCCCATAATTGGTCAAGGATTTCTTTATATTGCTAGCATTCTTAACAGAAGCCTCTCCCATAATAACCGAGTCATCAACAAACTGCTGATGAGAGAAAACTTGGTTTGCAGAAGAAGGATTTAAACTTTTAATATCTCCTTTCCTCACCTGGTTCTCCATATACCTTCCCAGGCATTCAGGCATAAGGATGAAGAGGATAGGGGAGAGGGGATCCTCCTACCTTAACCCTCTTGTTGACTTAAAGAAAGAGGTAGGGGACCCATTGACCTTAATATTTTTAGTTAATTTACTCTGTTATATGCTATTAATATTTTAAAATCGTAACAATCATTGGATTACGAGAGATGAACGGTTGAAGTTGTATTTCAGAAGTACTATGGGTTTCAAAGACCTTTTCTGAAAACTTGCTCCAAAAATGTGACACATGTAATTAACATTTAATTTGTACACATTTTTAATTTAATATTCATTTAAATCATTCCAAAAATGTGACATGTGAGATGTGTAATATTCATTTAATTTGTTACATTTAAGTTTTAACGAAAGGTTTTTAACATTTCCTTTTTAAAAACCTATCGACTCATAGGCTCGTAGCAGCAAAGCTAAAAAGAACTGTTAAACCATCATTGAATATTTTGAGACTGTAATTTGTGAGAGCCTTAGCCATTCTAACTTCTATCTATCCAGATTTTAAAATATAATTTCGGGTAAGAAATCTAGCCTAATGCATCCCGATTTTGTAATGTCAAAATTTTTGTTTAACTTGATTTGAAATTTTAATTCTTGCATGTATAGTTAGCATTTTATTAAATTGGGGTTTTCTTAATTAGTTAGTTATTATCTATGATTTTTTTAGTAAATATCTATGATTCTGTGTTTTTTCATTCTTCCAAAGAACAATGGGGAAAGCGAAAACTCAAGGCCAAGGGAAAGAATATGGGAAAACTTTAATAGATTGTAGAAAACTAGTAGAAATCCTTGGTTTCACTGATGAGTATCACGATGTTTATGATCCAGCTATCGACGGTCAAAGGAGAGTTATACCAATTAAACATACATTGTGCAGTAAGGCAACTAGGCCAAAGAGGTCTGAATTTATAAAATTTAATCTAGTGATAGGTGCAAAAATGAATAAAGTTGCTTCGTGGGATATAGGTTTGGGTTGCATGTTGTTACCCAAAGTTTTCCTTTCCCAGAAATTGTCTTGATTTGTGCATAAAATTATGATGAAGAAAGAAAATAAATTGTGAATAAAAATAATCAGGAAGAAATTTTATTAATAACCTAGGAAGAATTTCTCAGTTTGCTAGACCTAGGGTTTGACCGACAAAATTGTAATGTCCAAATTGACCTTAGATTGTTGGCAGACAAATATGAGGAAGTCGTGCCAAATGCAAAAGATTCATTTATAAAGGGTCTAATAGTTGTAGAGTAAAAGGCTTCATTGGGTGAGAACCAAAAGCCTCCTTATGATTTTAACATTTTTGTGCCATGGGTTCAGGATGCTTATATCCTCGCTAGCATTTTCCTGGGACTGGAAAACAATAGGGAAGTGGGTGCTAGCATTCTTTAATTGATTTGGGATATCCTTTGTGTCAATGAACTAGTAAGATATAATTTTGTTGGACACATGGTTCAAACAATGCAAGAACAATTAGCATTGATTAAAATAGGAAATTCTAAGACATTTACGTTCACAACCTACTTGTGCTATCTTTTTCTAGCCAAACATGTTGCAATATTAATGAGCAATGACAACAAGCTTGAAATTCAGAGGGGGATAGGACCAAAAGGTACTCCAATATATAACTGGACACCTCAGATAAGGATGTATGATAACAGAAGGAATTACAGTAATTTTGTAGATTTCTTATTGGCACCATTTTACAAAAAAATAACAAGCACTCCAATGCCCAGATTTTCTGCTTCATGTAGGGATTGCATCCAACTTGGAAGCACAATTCAATTGGCTGACTAGTACTTAATGGAAGAATACATTGTGCTAAGGTTTTATGGATCAGAACTACAACCCCACAAACTTCCAATGCATGTGACAGATAGGGTGTTTGAAATAGAATATGTACTACAACTTGAGAGCACAGATAGACTCTTCACTAGCCAGTCGAAGAAGAGCATATTCCCTTCCTTACCTTTCTCAATTGGAGGGTTAACATTTGAGAGAAAGGCATTCAAAGTGGGAAAAAAAAAATTAGAAATTTTTCAATTTGATTTAGAGTGGTACTGGAAGTATTATCCACTCAACGTCATTCAAACAATGTTTGTTGCTAATAAGAACTCTGCAAACTTATTTCAACATGAAAGTGAACCATTGCTAGAGAAGTTGAAAAAAAAGGATAGCTGGGATGATGTTACAAAAGAGATGGAGAAAGTTTTCGCTGAGGAAAAATTTTCAGTTGAACAGTTGTCATTACTAATTATGACATCAATAAACCAGGGCATTGTACAGCCTAGAATGTCCTACAATTTCTTTGAAAAAGCTTCTCATCCATCAAACAAAAAATAACCAAAGAAAATAACAGAAGAATGTAATGATAGAAAATGGACTCCGAAAAAAATGAATGATTTTTGGAGTATGAGAAAGGCTCTTGGTGAACCAAAGACCAGTGTAGATCTAGATGAAATATATGAGGATATAGAGTTTAGAAAATTGTGGAATTTGGAGCATCCTACCATGGCATACGATAGTGGTCCAGACAGTGTGGATGATAATCCAACAATTGCATTTACTCCGAGTCATAATGGAGTCAGCAAAAACCAGAAACAAGTATATAGAAAAGGGGCAACCATTGTGGAAAAAATGGGTTATAAAGGTGGTGGTTTGGGTCCCATAGGAGAAAGCATCTGGATTCCAATTGTCACATAGAAAACTGATCATGGTGCAAGTGTTGGGGTTGATTTGGAGTGGACCCATTAGATTCATTAGGAACCACTATGCCCACAAGAACTTCCATGGCCATAGGTGGGACTGGGGAATCTACTGCTATTGGGTCTGGTAGTGGCACTAGTGCCAGTGGGACTGGGAAACTTATATAAAAAGTTTCCTCTCTAAAGAGGCTAGTAGAATCTACATAGAATCCCATAGAAGAATATAGTGTCAAGAAGCAAAAGGTTTCCACGACCACAACATTGAGACTCAATCGTAAAGAACTGTTTGCAGTTTCAAGTTTAGAAAAACCTTCTATAAGTTTAAATCCTCAAACAAAATTAGTTAGATCAACAGGCATTGCAAGCTCTGGTTCACCTTTCAAACATTCAAATCCTTCTGCAACACCATATTTTCATTTCAAAGATTTCTATAATAAATTTGCAGAAACAACAACAAAGAATAAGGAAATAAAGAAGACATTGCAGAATGGTGCCCTTACTACAGCTATAGAGGAACAACCTGCATCCAACAGGATTTTTCCAACATGTGACCCAAGCAAGGACATGATGGAGTTCATGGTTTTTATTCCACCAAAAGAAGATGGAAACCCACCAGAGAGTCAGATAGATCCGTCTAAATTTCAAGTTAGCACTCTCCAAAAGGATTTTTCCAAAGTTAAAAATGTGGACAAAATCAATGTGTCAAAGTCTACAAACCAAGTGGTCTATAGTGCACTACTAAAGCTGGAAAGAGAGAAAAGTAAGCTTGAGAAAAATATAGAAAAGTTACAGAAATTGCCAATGAAAAATCAAAGAGGAAAGCTTCAGAGAATAGTTTGAAAGAATTACAGAAAAAGATTAAAAGATCAATCTCTACATCAGAAAATACAGAGAAGGAACATGTGGAGGAAGTAGTGAAGGAATAGGAGAAGGAAGAGCTAAAGGAACTGAGGGGAAAATTGGTAGAAATTAGTAAAAAACTAGAGGAAGAAAGAGTCACATCACAAAATTTATTTAAAACCGTGGAGAGTAATGTTGCCTCCAACCAGGAATTGCAAAAGCAATTGGAATCTCAGGCAGATAAAGCCAATCATTGGGAACACAAAGCAGTGGAAGAGATAAATAATTGTGAAAAAATGGTAGAAGAACTAAAGAAACCCAATAATACAATTCAAACTTTAACAAATACTAGTAATAATTTAGTGACGATTACTAAAGAACACATTTGGGGCCAAATATTGGGGATGTCTCTTAGCTTGTGTGAGTTGTTTGAAATGCTCCAAAGTATGAGAGTGTGTAATTTTAAGCTCCATAAGAACATTGAATAGAACATGGATGTTTTCAAGGAAGAAAAGAAAGAAAAAGATATTATGCAACAACTCTACAGTAAGAGTGATAGTTATCTATCAAACAAGGGAATTAGCACCCACCTTGATGCCTTAGTAAAGGTATCAAGTATCATTTGAAAATGTGCGAAGCTACGGGAAGCACAGGAATTGGATGACAAAGTTAAGAAGAAGATCAGAAAAATGGAACAAAGGAAAGAGAAATTGGAAAGTCTTGGTTTGCCTAAGGGATTTGACGCAAATAAGTTCATTGGAAGAGAAACTTACAAAAAAAATCTGTAGGAAAAAATAAATATTGATTTACGCTTTCTTCCTACAGACATATCTCCTGATACATTCATGGATTTCATCAAACCAGTGAGAACTTTGAATGGATTTTTAGAAGACACAATGTTGTCAAGTCACACTTCCAAATATGAATTGCTAACAAAGTTGTAGGAGTGTGACTATACTATGAACCAATTTGTTCTGCCATCAGAGGATGTTTGTACTGGCCTACAAAGATTCCTCTGAATTTTGAATTACTGTAATTTGTAATGTATTGCAAATTAATACTAAATAATTTGTGCTATATATAATTTTCATGTTTTCCAATTTAATGTACGTTGAGTTACTATATTTTATTTAGTTATTCTTAGTTGATTTACTCTGTTATATGCTATTGGAATACAAAATTTCATTCAGAAATTTTAATTTTCAAATTCAAATATGAATGATCATTGATGATACGATACAAACTACATTAATGATACTCTTTGTTCTCAAATTTTAATGATGAAACATAATACATTCTTTCTTTTCTAAAATTAACATTGAATGATAGGATATAGTAGTTAATAAGTTCAAAAAATACCTATTGATTGCTACTGCTAATTTAGCAGAAATTTCCTAAATTTGTCGACTCATGTCTGTATCGTCATCATCATCTAATTCTGGTATTCCAATTCCTTCATTGTTCTCTTCATTTTCATTTGTGTCTTCTTCACTCTGACCTCTTCTTCTATGAATCCCACTGCCATTGCCACCTATAGTTGTCCCACTTGGAGTCGGAGATTAGTTAATGGTTTTTCCCAACCCTCTTCTTTTGCATCTTTTCTTCCAAATTTCCATTGCTTTTTTATAAGGAAAAGTATTGACATAATATCTAGATGTGTAGACTCTCAAGCATGTTTCCAAATTATTGTCTAGTTTTTTTCTTAGCTTTGATTTTAGGAATCCCAAAGAACTGAAAACTCTCTCATCCTCCACCGAACCCAATATCATAGTTTGACATAGATCAGCAAGCTTGAATAAATCTAAAAATTCATCACGCAACATTGTGCTCTATTTTAGTTCTGTCCAAAGCCTTATTTCTGAGCCCTTTTCATGTGGGTTATGCATTAATTGATATTGATGCTTCATAGTCCTTGAAAAAGTGCCTGATTTCTGTCTAAGAAGACCTTCATCTAAAGCTCCATTGATAGTCACTCCATTAAATTCTACAGATTTGCAAAATTCCTTTATCAAATTCAATAGCCTATTATGATAATATTCCTTAGAATTTAAGTGTCAATATTGAGGAAACACAATTGCCATGGCCTTAAGCAGTTGTTTATATGGGAATTGGGATCTTATTTTAGAGGAAACTTTATAGGCTATGTCCCTTGCATTAGTTGTTATAGACTCGATGATCTTGGTAAACTTTTGCCTTGTAACTCTTGTAGCTCACTTCTTTGGGGCATTATAGTACATTGGTATCTAAAGTCCCCTTAGACAAACACATAAATCTCTATTTTCAATGATCTTTAAATAATTATTAGGATTGTCCAAATTTGTTAGTTTCCTCCAGTGATGAAATTTTCTTTGGATAAATTTGGGTCATTTCGATAAAGATTATCGAGGGCTTGGCATGACATTTTACGCAAAGTAGCATATTCTGCAATATACATGGATCTTTGCTGGGATTTTTTCATAATGAACATCATTTCTTCTAGCATGGGAAGAAGAGATGCTAAATTCAAAAGTGTCTCTATATTGCTTAACCTCTGAAGCAGGTCACCACATCTCTGATTTTCTGCATTGTCATAATTTTCATACATAATTCCAATCAAAGATTGATATTTGGAAAAAAATCGATGCACTGGTCCATCCAAAGAGATCCATCTGGTATCAACATCTTTTAGAAGCTTGTTTCCATTGGTAATTCCATCAACAAAGTGTTGAAATTCCCTAAAACATTTGGGACTTTGACAAAAATATGAGTACAACTCTCTTACTAAATCTTTAACCTTGTTTACTAAAGGAAACTTCTTCACACCTCTAAAAGCAAGATTCATCCTATGGGACATACAATGAATGCCAACAACATATGGTGAACAAGAAGCCTGCATCTTTGTGAAAAGACCATTCCTTTGACCTTGCATTACTGAAGCTCCATCTACTCCAACACAAATCAACGCTATTGTCAATTCATCCATAGCTCCATATTCAATTGAATGGCTCTTTACTAATTGAAATAAAGTTCCTGATGTCGCATTGTCCCTCAATTTTGCAACAGTTAGTAGATGCGGTTGGTGAACATTATTCTATATAGTATAAACATGCATGCATACCCATGACATATTATCTATTGTCGTAACTTCGTCTAAGGACAATGTAATTAAGGTTGACTCTTTTATTTTTCTCTGTACATCCTCTATTTCAACCTAGGCAATACAACTTGCCCATTCCCATCCACTGTTTATTGACCAATGAGTGATAGGATAGTTAGGAACTTTCAGAAAGTGTAAAAAATCACTCATTTCTGGATAGTCTGTCATTGGACGTCCTCTGCTCAAAATATGGAAAACATTACTTAATTGAACAGCTTTTCTGCATTCTTCTACTTCACTTGCTTTTGCAAAAATAGCATTAATCGAACCTTGAACTTCACCAGGCTTCATCTTAAATTTCTAAAACAAATAATATTCCTCAGCATGCCTTTGATGTTGACATTGCTCCTTTGTTTTATATCTTACCACTTTTATTTCCTTTCCATTTACAGTTGAGGTTTTGTAAACCTTACCAACATGTTTCTCTATAGTGTCTATTTTAAGCTACAACCACTTTTCTTTTTTATACTTCTGACAGCAAATTGTACATGTGCATTCTACTAGTGTCTCACCTACAATTGGATTATCCACAGGTTCAATGAATGGATACTTTTCTTCCCAATCAAATTTAAATATCATGGACATCTCCCATTGATGATCATTTTTTTCTTTTGATTTTCCTCTCCCTTTAGTGTTACTGTAAATTGAACCATCGTCATCACCGAAGTCGATCAATTCATCCTGGTACTGGTTATTTACTTGAAATTCATCTTCAAGATCATCTTCATCAAAGATATTAGGTTCTGGAACTTTGTCACCAAATTTATTAGGTTCCTTAGTTTGTTGAATTTACTCCTATGTAAGTTGATAACCTCGAAGTTGTACAGGTTCCTCTGATGACGTACCTTCCTCACTTTGACCAACACCATTATGTCTGCCCCTGCCAAAGTATGAAGATAATTTTTTGCATTTCGTTGGCCTCTCTTGGACATTTCCACCTTCAATAGTCCTCTTCCTATTTAACTTTGACTGTGACATCTCCAAAAAATTAAGGCTGCAATAAAATTTTACTTGAATAGATACTAACGACTTGTAGTCTTTCCAGTTCGCTACCGATTGCAATTGTGAGCTCAAAATCAACTAAATTGTTTTACACCTAAATCTCTTGAAACTATCCTTATATAAAAATGCTTATTTTGAATTTTGGTGAAGGGGCCAACAATTGCATATGATAACAACCAATATTTGGTGAACCCTGCATAATTTCAAGTAATTGACTAGGTGAATAAGGTAGGAATTTGGGACACGGTTAATTACGATGCATGGCAAATTGGGTCCTAGTGCAAATAAAAATTTCACTTGGGACAATGGGCCTTTGGCGAGTGGTTATCCTTGATAAATACCCCTTCCTTAATCCATGGTCAATAATAGTAAATATGCTATAGATAAATGGGTGAACAACCCCACTACCGTAGTGAAATTATATATAAATAGTGGCGAACAACCCGACCACTATACATGTCTTTTATAAAATATGGGTGAACCGGTCAACCAGTATACTATGCATTTTTTTGCCAATATCTATATGCCTGATGTGACATATTTTCCAATTGGTGAAGAATCGCCACTAAAAAAATCCCTGGATGGGTGAACTCCCAAGAAGTCTTGGTGCTTCACCTCTGTGAGAATCACCTAGATTCAATGAGTGATAAGTGTTGCATTCATTCTCATGAGAAATGAGTTCATGTGAACCACTACTCATGAAACATGGGTTAATGATTTTGACTCAAAAACTAGACAATTGAATCCTAGTAGCAATATCAAAATTTGACTTGTTGTAGAAAACATCTCCTACTTATCAATTGATGAGTTTAAGGGGATTTCTAATGAATAGTTCATATGGAACAACACTTTTTGAAGGTTTTTCAAATGGGTTTGAAAAGAACACTCGATCTAGATTAGTACTAGGTGTAACACCCCAAAATTAGCACCTTACAATTCTAATCAATTTTGGTGCATATTCTCATCATCAAAGTCCTATTGTACTAGGAAAATTCTCCTTCCTAATTGTCCTTAATTAACTTAGTCTCAAAAGTAGAAAACCTAAATTTGCATAAATCTTACACCATATTTAATTCCTAAATTTTCAAGATTTATTAGCTAAAAATCCCTATGATTAATTAATTTAATTCTAAAGTCCTAAGTGATTTTAAATTAAATT
>MU224951.1:2973952-2994202 GCA_018584345.1 Thuja plicata
TGTGGCAATAATTCATTTATTTAATTAAATAATTCCTTCATATTTGTCTCACCTTCCTCCATGAAGATGAAGAGTCAGCCGTTTCTTCCCAAGAAACTCTTCATCCTTTCTTCAGGCTTTTCTATATTATGGACCTTCTTTCCTTCATTTGAGAGGGCAATTTTTAGAGTACCAAAACTATAGTGAATTATTGTCTCAATTCTCTCATATTTCCTAGCTTTTATTGCATATTTAGTGTAATTTCATTTAGATTAATGGCATTCTTCATCTCAATTTAATTTTTTTATTTATCAAGTAGCTTAATTATGTTATCTTTTTCGAGTTTCTTAGCTTAAAATCTGCATCTTCATTCCTAGGTTACAATTGCATCTCTCATATAGAATAAATTTCATTTCAGTTTTCAAAGCTTTCAAATCCTCCATTTTAGCAATGGTCTATGGTTGTTAGCTCTCATTTTGAGAGTAATTAAACACCCCAACTAAATAGGAGGCAACAAGTCGATTCGATCGATATTGTGGAATGGGCATTTCATGTTCATCTTCACGATTCAACGATTGAGAAATGACTATGTTGTGTTGTGGCTGATTTAGAGGTCAACATTAAGACACATACATTTTGACGCCCACCATGGGGCAGAAAATTAATTTCTGACCTCACTCTCAAAAAAATTTTGACAAAATTCTATACTCTGTCGTACGTCTGTACTTCTCTATGTACAGATTCTCGCGCGAGAATTCTGAGCGTATCACGTGAAGTTTTTGTTTAATTAGTGATCTCTTGCATGAAAAATCACTTTCTCACACCATCTGTTGCATTTACTCATGCGAAGCCTTGTACTTCCTCGCGCAAGACTTGGTGACAGTCTCTGGAATTTCACAGTTTTTGCAATTACTATTGTTGTTTTCCTGATTATTTTCACATGCTGCTATTTTTATCTCTCTGATTTCTCTGACAGTGTAACAGTGGGCTGCAGATCACTTAATGAAGACATAAAATTGCTAATGGTTTTCTTGCAGGATGGTTGTCGAAGATCATTTTAAAAACGTTGTGCTTGTTTATTGCTTTCATCACATAGTATAAATAGGGCCTTGTTAAAATTTCTTGGGAATCTTGATAGCAAAATAGGGGAATAGGCTCTTCATTACATGGAAGTAATTCCCATGGATGAATCTGAGACCCAGATGTTGCTAACATGATGGAGACCTAGGGAGGCAAGGAAAGTTAACAAACCTTTAGCACATTCACTTGTCAGGGGATTATGCTCTTCTCTCTTTGAGAGAATCAGAAACCCAAAAGCTTGTGAATTGGTTGGAGGAGAGTTAGCTCAGTGATGAATATGTCTTGCATGTTTGGGTAAAGTGAAGAGGTAGAGAAGTATGCTCTTCTCTCTTTGAGAAAATTATAAAATCTGACCCTCGAATCTGAGCCAAGTTTTGTGTCACTTTTAGAGGGCCTGTCGAAAGTTGAACCTCCAGGAACAACCCAAGTGAGTACACACCTATCGCTGGTGATTCCACCTCACTATAATAAAGTATGATTTGTCAATTCTAAAGACTCCAAAGCCATGGTAACTTCTTTCTCATGATTCTGACTATCATCTTGAGAAAGCCTTGTTTATTGTACTGAGTGGCGCCGCTCCCGGCCCTGCTTGCGGGGGTGTATGACTTTCAAGTGTTGGTGTGGCTGTGAGGCCCTAACCCTGTATCAAGGACACCAAAGTTTATTATGAACAGAAGCCCACTAAAAAATTTCTTAGTTAGTTTCCTACCCAGATCACCTCTGAAAGAAGACATAATCTTTGCGCAGGGAGGGGGAAGAATCTCTCCCCTAGACTCTCAACATAGGTATGCACCTGGATGCTTGAAGTGGTATATGAAACTAGCCCTTGATTTAAGGGTAACCTTCAAACATATATTATTTAGTCCTTGGAAACACCAAAAACATAGGTTCCCTCTAGGGGGTGACACAGCTATGTGAGGTGCATGCATACACATAAGCCAGTGAGGCACGAATTTTGTCTTCTCTACCATTTTTTTTGTAGGGATAACTAAGTGCTTGTTTTGAGTCTTAAACTATCCAATCATGATTAAACAAAGACTCCCATGATTTTTCCAAGTTCCCTTGTCCTTGGTAGAACTGTTTGCGACTACATCTTGAATCACTATTGCTTGATCAAAAATTTGTTCTTGTTAACGATGGCTTGTCACATTCAAACTAAGATTGCTGATCTGAACTGTCATAAAACTATCCTAAATCTAGAAATTTTGTCAGAGAAAAGTCTTGACTGTGTCTCAAAATTTGACTTTTGTCTCAAAAACTGAGTCAATCTATCAAAACCTAGATTTTTCTCATGCGAGATCCCAGAAACTGAGCATTTCCTCGCACAAGCTTTCATTTCCTCATGTGCAGTTAAGCATTTCCTCGCGTGAGCCAGCCCTTTCTCATGTGAATCTATACTTTGGTGTCCTAAAATAGTGAGCTATTTCTTGTTGACTGATGGGTTTTTTGCCTGATCTGATTTTTGTTTGAGAATAGATTTCCTGTTTCCCTGTTGTCTGCAGTCTGAAACTAATTTTCTTGAGGTGCGAACTGACCGATTCTTGCGCAAACTCATTTTGTCTCTTTTTTCTCTGTCCTACCTTTCTGTGATTTTGTACCTTGAGACGTGATATTCACATCTCGGATATTATAGCCATACTCTCGATGATTTGTGCCAGGTGCATTTCACATCTTGGTTGTTCTATCCTTTATCTCCTTTTTTCTATTCTAGAGATAGAGTTCTGAGTTGGATCCTAAGTCCTCTCTCGTTTCATCTTTGTCTATGCCTATTACGACTAGAAGCGGCAACATATTTCCCATTCGTAGCTTCGGAATAGGTAGAGGTAGATCTCATAATCAAGGAAGAGGTCATTCTGAACCTATTGTTCAATCTGATAGTCAAGAGGGATCCTCACATTCCCCCTCACCATTCAGTATAGATCCCAGTCTGAATCAGAGATAGGTGTTCTAGCAGTGCTATAATCCATTGTTTCAAAGACAACCTGAACCATTATTTCAAGATCAACAGAACTCATTTCTTCCAGATTAACAAAACTTTGGAAGGTCACCTACTTGGGTCGACCCTATTAATGATCCTCACTACCTTATTGATCCTTTTGATCATACCAATCCTTTTGGTCCTATCAATCCTTGTGAACCTATAGATCCTTCCAAACCTATCGACCCCTTTAACACACCAAAAGTTACATTGGCCATGAATTCTCAGCTCGATACACACACTCACACTGAAGTTGTGCACATGGCACAATCCCACATCAACAACATAGGAATTGCTTTTGACTTCCCACAAGGTCAATACAGCGAGTTCCATGACCAATCTCAAAATGATCAGGGTCAACAAGGTGATCAGCATCACCATCGCCCTCCTCCACATGACCAGAGTCAAGATCAGAACCCAAGCATTTATGAGATCCTCGGTAATGATGATGATCCAATAACTCAAAATGACATAGATTCTACAAAATCTAATAAGTCTCTCATCAAGATGATGGAAATTCTCCTTGTAGAAGATAAAGAGAAATATTTTCTAGAATTGGCAAACCAAGGAGTTAAGCTACCCCCAGATTTCAAAGTGGAAACACTTGTGACTAAAGAAGAAGAGATGGAGACTACAAAATTGCAAAAGATGATTCAAGATATGAAAAACCAAATTAGCCAACTTGTAAAGGATAAGGACAAACCTGCACAACAATTTACGATGGAGAGCATCTATCCTTTTCCTTTTGATAGGAGTCTTCATATGCCACCTTTTCCCAAGGGTGTGGAACTCCCTAAGTATGATAAATATCTAGGTACCACTGATCCTCAGGATCATCTGAGATAATTTGGGGCCCTATCTATGGGGTTCATTCATGATCAAACTTATTTAATGCATCTCTTTCCCCGAAGTCTGGGTGAATCTGCCATCAAGTGGTTTTCTCGACTACCCATCGACATTAAGAATTTTGATGAGATCGCAAATATCTTTATCCAGCATTATTCTCACAACATACAGGATCCCATCAACATTAGGGTCCTTTAAAATCTCAAGCAGAGATAAGGGGAGCCATTCCTGACATTTCTCTAGAGATGGAGACAGCTTTGCACTAAGTATCCTCGTAAAATACCCAAATCTGAGAAACTTGATATATTCTTGGACAATCTCACTGTTGATTTTGGGTATCAGGTACAGCTTCAAGGTCCCCTCAATTTTGACAGTATGATTAAGAAAGCTGTGAGGATAGAGGCATTTATGGTTAAGAAAGGGGAATTGACTTTGTACAAAGACAACAAACAAGGTTCCTCCTCTTCCAACAAAGATAAAGGGAAGTTTGTCAACAAGAATAGGGATGTTGTGAATGACGGAGTGGTTGATAATCTGACCCCGGCTCCTTCAAAACTAGTTTTCAATCTTAATTCCAGTATACAAGTGATCAAAACTACTGAAAAGGTCACAATAAACACTCAGCCGCCTTCTAGATTCTCTAGCAACAAACCTTGGGCCCCTTGACCTAAGCGTGAATTCACTTCCTTGGGAGAACTGCATGATGTAGTTTACAAGTTTTTGGTGCAAAACCAGGTTCTCACTCTTTTGGACAAGCGTCCATATGATCTACAACCATGACCCCATTGGTGGAACGATAGCACATACTATGACTATCACCAAAACAAGGGTCATAAGACTTCTACTTGTCTTCAGTTGCGCCATAAGGTCTAAGATCTGATTGATAATGGTGATATTATTGTAGATAATCATAATAAGAATTCAGATCACTGGGAATTTAAAGATCCCTTTCCTCCTCATGAGAAAGAAGATTCTTCCAACACTAAGAACAGCAATGCCAAGGTTAATTACACGCATACCACTAATGACAATGTCATCAACATGATCGAACCTATCAAAGTTGAGTATTGTGATGTGATTACTATCAAGGGGAGCGGGGATGCTCCTAAACCTAAGACCCTATTTGTCTTGAGAGTCCCTGAGTCTTTCTTTTCTAAACCCAAATCATCTCAGGATTGCACAAAAATCGTTACCTAATCCTGCGCTAAGATCACTCTCAAGGGTCCTAGCCCTCTTGCTACTACATCTGCACCGAAGCAATCCACAGATAAAGATTTTGTTGGACCTACTAATAAGACCACAAAAATGGTCCCCACATCTCCTACTACTAATTATAGCATTCTCGACCAGCTGCAAAGAACCAACACTCAAATAACCATCTTTGAGTTGTTGAAGATCTTGCCTGCTCACAGGTAGATTCTAGATAAATCCCTCACAAAGGCTAACATCCCCAAAGACATTAATCTTGATCAATTTCAATCTATAGTAGGTCCCTTGACTTCACCACACTATCTATCTTTCTCAAAAGAAGATGACCATTCGGTCAGCCACCCGCATAATGCTCCTTTGCATATAGAGGTCATGATTGGCCAAAAGCACATCTGCCATGTCCTTATTAATAATGGTGTTGGCCTCAACATCTGCTCTTCTCACTTTCTCGCTCAGCTAGGCTATGTTGAAGATCGCATAGATTTCAGCAAGAAAATTACTATCAAAGCCTATGATGAAGAAGAAAGAAAGTCTAAAGGTTTAGTTGTGCTAACCATCCGGGTTGGACCTGTTGAAAGAGATGTCACTTGTCAAGTGTTGGACATTCCTCTTGCTTATAAAATCCTGTTGGGAAGACCATGGATCCATGAAATGCAAGCAGTTCCCTCTACATATCATCAATGCATCAAGTTTCCTTTCCACGGCGCAGAAGTGATAGTTCCTGCTAATATGGGCCATTCTTGTAATACGCTCACATAGTCAACTGATAGTTTTGTTCTTGCTAATAGAGAATACATAGAATTCTATGATGCCAAGCTTAGAGACATAGAACATACTTTTAAAATCAAAGATATAGGCATGGGGGGTATCAAATAGAACCTGTGCTATCATTAGTAGCTCTACCTCCGTCTCCTCATTCTAAAGGGAGACCTTCTGAGAACAATAAATCTTCTACTACTCCTCCTGAAATAGTTTATGATGGTGCCTTTGTATGAGCTTCAACACCATTAGAAAATGAAGATGAGGAAAGAGCTATTAAATCTTGGCTTTACAAAGGAAAGGATATATCTGAACAGACTACCCTAGCTCATAAACTAGATCCCAATAGTGAAGGTCTTAAAATCATGAAACACTTTGGATACAAAGGGAGTGGTCCAATAGGGATGAATGGTAATGGGTTAGTTGAACCTATCAAAGCTACGGGTCGAAGGATGAAAGATACAACTAGTTTAGGCTTCAAGAAGAACTTGTTCCATCTAGGGATTAACAAATTTGTATCTAAATCTGAACCTAGACCATAACCAGAACCTGAGGGCACAACAATAGTTGACACCGCAAAGGATAGCTTTGACAAGGATTCCTTTCCTTATCCTATTCCTCCAGATCTGGTAGCATTCTTTTCTGACCCATATGACATCATAATACATGCCAGTACAGCCAAGGCTAGAAGTGACTCTAATGGCGCTATTCCATTCACTTCTCTAACATATGAACAATGGAAAGTGTCACAAGACCCTAGTTTCTAGGGTGAACGATACATACCATCACAGTTTCAAGAGCAGTTTGTGCAAGAATAGGCTGGTGTTACAAGAACTCTCAAACCTTCATGGTGCAAACATCCCAGTCAGAGTTTAGAAATAGATTCCCATGAATATGAGTTCGATAGTCTTTCAGAAGGATCCTTTGATAGGAATGTTGTACTACACATACATGTGAAAACCTTCTCTACATAAGTGAAAGGTCTAGTGTAAGGTCTAATAAGTCTGATTCCATAGACGTTAACGTGTCTTCTACTATGGTCGCTAGGAGTCAAATGGATTCTAATACACCTCTAGATGATATTTCTCTAGGTCTCAGCTTACTAGTCCATGCTTTCGATGATTATACTATGAATGCACTTGAACCTGTCACTTCTCTCTCACTCCAACATCCTGAGCTAATAGACTATAATTCCCCTTCCTCATCCAACGAAGTCCTCACATTCCAGAATGACTATGCTCTAGCCTATTATCTCCACATTGTTGAACCTATAATGTCCTCCACTAGCGAAGCCAGTGTCAGCATGACCAAAAGTGATATCAAGTATCTTAGTCATAAAATCAAAAAAAAAATAGGTGCTCTGATGGTGAAAACCATATTGTGGCAGTGTCAGAGCTGAAAAAAGTAAAAATAATAGACGTATCTAAAAGTGAAAACCTCTCTGAGGTTCCTGAGGATGAGATACTTGATGTGCTTTTGAATCATTTCTAGGAACGATCATCGATGCTAATTGAGCTGACCCAGCCAATAAATTTGGGTATAGAAGAACATCCGCACATTATTCATGTGGCTGAATCATTGTCTACAAAAGAACTCAAAGAATTCACAAATTTATTCAAAGAAAAAAAGATCAATTTGTATGGACATACTCTAACATGCCTGGTGTAGATCCTGATCTTATCATGCATCACTTGTCAATAGCTCCTAGAGTAAAACCAGTCAAGCAAAAACTCAGAAAAATGCATCCACATGTGGCTCTACTTGTCAAGGTGGAATTAGAGAAACTCCTAGAAGTTGGATTCATCAGAGCAATTGACTATGCATAATGGATCTCCAACATAGTTCCAGTGTCGAAGCATGACAAATCTATCAAAGTATGCACAGACTTTAGGGACTTAAATAAGGCATGTCCAAAAGGTGATTTCCCACTACCCAACATTGATATGATTATGGATATGACAAAAGGGTACGAAATGTACTCCCTAATGGATGGTTTCTTTGGCTACAACCAAATCAAAATTGTGCCAGAGGACCAAGAAAAGACTACTTTCACTTGTGCATGGGGCACTTTCTGCTGGAATATTATGCCTTTTGGTCTCAAGAATGCTGGAGCCACGTATCAGAGAGCAGTCACTACTATATTTCATGATATGATGCACAAAACAATGGAGGATTATGTTGATGACACCCTTGCTAAAATCATTGACAGGAAAGTGCATCTTACTGATCTAGGCCCTATACTGGATCATATGGAAAATTTTAGACTACGTCTTAATCCTAAGAAATGTGCATTTGGAGTAACTTCCAAAAAATTGCTCAGTTATATCATCTCCGCAAAAGGTATCGAGGTGGATCCTAAAAAGGTGCAAGCTATCATGGAAATGCCTCCACCTCGCAATATCAGTCAAATGAGAGGTCTTCAAGGTCAGCTTCAATCTATCCAGCACTTCATCTCACAGCTATCTGACAAGTCACAGTCATTTACTAAAACTCTACATAAAGGTGTGACCTATGAATGGAATAAATAATGTGAACAAGGTCTTCAACAAATCAAAAAATATCTGGCTAATCTACTTATATTAATGCCTCCTATTCATGGGAAGCCATTAATCTTATACATCTCATCTTTAGAAACATCTCTGGGTGCTCTATTGGCCCAAGAAGATCAAAATAATAAAGAAAGAGCAATCTATTACATCAGCAGAACATTGGTCTCCTATGAAATAAATTATTCTATCATTGAGAAAGCTTGCTTTGCGGTGGTGTTCGCTTCCCAGAAGTTATAGCATTATATGCTTGCTCACACTACAAGGCTCATTGCAAAAATTGATCCATTAAAGTACTTACTCAACAAAGCTTCCCTCACGGGTAGATTATCTAAGTGGGTCATGATACTCAGTGAATTTGACATTGAGTATGTGGAAAGAAAAGCTATCAAAGGGAAAGCAATTGTAGATCAGTTGGCTAAGTCACCTATCATAGACTATCAACCATTAAGGATATAGTTCCCTAATGATTCCATCATGCTTCTCACACATCAGGCATGGACCATGTTCTTTGATGGATCATTCACCCAGCAGGGGTCAGGTGTCAGAATCTTGTTCATTACACCTCAGCGGTATTCATTACCAAAGGCTTACAAAATGTTGTTTCCTTACACAAATAACACTATTGAGTATAAAGCCTTGATTAATGGATTAAATATCGCTATTGAATGGCATGTCAATGAGCTAAAGGTCTTTGGAGATTCACAGCTGGTTATCAATTAGGTGAATGATATCTACCAAACAAAAGATGAAAAACTGGTGCCTTATAAAAAGATGGTTGATGATCTCAAGAAATACTTTGCACACATTACTTTCCAACAAATTCTAAGGGTAGATAATAAAGTAGCCAATGCCATGGCTACTCTGGCTTCCATGTTACAAATGCCAGAAAATGACTTTCGACATAAATTCCTAGTAGAGACGTTATGCTACCCTGCTTATAATTCCCCTGAATCCCAGATGATATGTTCAGTCATTGGACATGACTCATCCCGCTACTACCATATGTAGTCCTACCTTTGTGACTAGATCATTCTAGACACTTACACCTAAAATGAGAAACTTCACTTAATCCATAGTGCTTCATGGTTTGTCATCATAGCTAACGACTTATATAGGTGAGTTCTAGACGGTACCCTCCTTAGGTGTTTAGAACCTGATGAGTCCAAGCATGCATTAGTAGAGGTGCATGAAGGAATCTATGGGTCTCACTCAAATGGCCTGACACTGGCTCACAAACTTATAAGAGTTGGTTACTATTGGCCGGATATGGAGAAAGAAGCTACACAACTTGCTAAATCTTGCAAACAGTGCCAGCTTCATGGAAATCTGATCCACACTCCTGCCAAGGAGCTCATTCCTTTCGGCAGCTTTTGGCCATTTGAGTAGTGGGCCTTTGACTTGGTGGGTTAGATACATCTGTCTTCTTCAAGGGGACATAAATACATCATTACTGCTACAAACTATTTTACCAAATGGGTTGAGGCAGTGCCCCTCATCATAGCTGATGGCAAGTCTGTGGCCATGTTTATACTGAAATACATCATCTGCAGATATGGTGTACCCTCATCAATAATCATTGACAATGGGGGGAAATTCAAGAACAATGATATAAAAGAATTATGTGCTAAGTTTAGAATTATTCAGCACTGGTCTTCTATCTATTATCCCCAAGGTAATGGACAGGTGGAAGCTTCAAATAAGACTATTCTCAAGATCTCACACCACACAGTACACAAATTTGGATGAGACTAGCATCTCCAGATTAATCCGGCTTTATGGGCTTACCGCATGAGTATACAAACACCAACAGGGGCCACACCCTTTGTTCTAGTTTATGGTGCAGATGCAGTGCTTCCTATTGAGGTTGATATTCCTACCTTGCGAGTCTCTCTGAAGGGCCTCATTACTAATGATGATATCAGAATATCTCAGGTTCCAGAGCTTGAACTACTGGATGAATGCTGGAAAGTGGTGTTCGATCATCTCTGAGCATATCAGAAGAGAATATCTAAAAGCTAAAAAAATAAGGTCAGACCAAGGGAATTCCAAATGAGTGATCTCGTCCTGAGAGAGAACCCCAAGAATCAACAGCAGCGGGTCCAGAAAGAATAATTTGAACCAAACTAGCTTGGTTTGTATGTTATCACTGCAATATTTGGGTCTGGTGCTTACCAGCTCTCTACCACAGAGGGGGAATAGCTCAAAGAGCCTATCAATGCTCTTCATCTGAAGAAGTTCTACAGTTGAGATGTCTTTTGAATGCTCATGTACCTACTATATTATGCGAAAATCCTAAAAATTGTAAAATGTCCTAAAAAATGATCATCTTAGTGAAAACCTGGCAAACAGGCGCTTTGATGTATCTATTATCCTGGTGAAAACCTGGTAAATAGGCGCCTTGATAATACCAAAAAAATCAAAAAAAGAAAAATTAAAAAATTAAAAATTTAAAAAAAAAAATCAAAAATGAAAAATATAAAAAAATATAAAAAAAAAGAGAAAAATGTGTCATTGATAAACCTGGTAAACAGGCGTCATGGTAGAAAAAATAGAATTTCTGCCAAGATAGTGAAAACCTGGTAAACAGGTGCCTCTTCTTCCGCAATGCTCTATCTATCGCGGCATCCCTTGGCTTTCTTGCAATTTGATCTCCTACTTTCCTGCTTTAGTTTGCTCACTCATGCATTCGCTCTCAGTTATTTTTGAGATTTTGCTTGACTTCACATGGATTGAAACTGGTCACACTCAGGGGCATCTTCCTAGTCTAGGGGGCATTGTCCTATCTTTTGGAGTCTCTCTCCTCTTCGCATCAATCACCAGTGGTTCTCACTGAGTCTGCCTGCTAATGCCTAGATCTCACGCCGATCTTTATACTTGAGAATCTTTCTCACATCATTCACCAGTGATTCTCACTGCATCTGCCTACTTTTCGCTATACTACTGAGATTTCTCACATCAACTCACTATCTGCATATTTGACATCAATCCACTTTGGGTCTTTTCAGGATCCCACTTGACTTGACATGACCCCATAATCATAGCTTAGGGGTAATCCACTTGGATTCATCCTCTCTATATGAGTCAATTCATTCATCAATGTTCATTACTTGGGGGCATGATTCCCCACTTTGATCGCATCTTCGATTTACACTCAAGTTAGTAATCTTGTCAATTCTAAAGGACAACTATCTACTGGCACAAACTGGTGTTTCTCAACACCCCAATCAAACAGTGTTTTTGAACACTATCTTTGGACACATCTGTGTTTTGCAACACACATTGGAGATCACAACGTAAACATCTCTCGATAGAAATCAAACACATCACACTCACAAGCACAATGATATTTTTCAACATCCCTAAAACACATGCACATTCGTAAACTTTGAAACATGTTGAGCTATGATTGAATCTTTCTTTGTATGTTTTCTGTTCTCATGGTTTTCATTGATATTTTTTTTTGTCTACTGCTTGTTGGTGTAGTCCCGATGATCCAACGTCAAATAAATAGGGTGTATGTGATAAGAGCTCCTGCACTAAGGTGGAAAAGCCTCACATCCCTCGATCGTGTTTATTTTTACGCCATGGTGAGGTTGGTACTATCTCCTTGACTATTATTGCTTTGTTTGTTTACGCATGACTTCACTCATGGTTATCTTGGCTTTGAATGCCTCAATACTGATGTACTCTTTCAATATTAGTTGGAAACAATGTTCAGGTCATCTTGGCTTTTGTTCCCTAATGCTTATGTTTGTTTCCTACATTTTATCCGATGAAAGTTGAATATTCATACCCTTATGGTCGCAGTGGCACCCGTAAGGATTGTATCAACTCCAATGTTCCAAAACTCGATGATGATAATTATGCGATGAGTCCAACAACCAAGTCCTAGGGTTGCATTTAGCTTAGGCTTGCATTTGCATTTTAAGCTTGCATAGCAATAATTTTGGTGCTCTCTTCATTGTCTTCTCATTCTTTGAAGGTTCTCATCTTTTGTCCTGGATTCCTCTTGACTACACAAGTGTTTGATCCTCGCTCTCTATCTTCAGCTATCTATTCTAAATCCATTTTCATGATCGAAATCGAAATCTGACACTCCCAAGTAGCTCAAAATTGTGTTTTAAAATTTTGGGATCGACGTGCTCCGACGCTTGTGCAGTCAACTTTATGACATTGATTTCTTGTCAGAATCATCTCTCCTCATCATTTTTTCAGCTTCTGCAATCTTTTCATCAAAAGTCCACTCTAGTCAATTATGGTCAAACTTGCTCAATTATGGTCAAACCTAGTTAACAGGACCTCCCAGTCGCTCTAAATTGATTATGCCTTCTCTTGATCTATCTTTGAATTCCTTTGGATCTTTGATCTTACAAGTCTATCTGCAATATTTTGTTGTCGATCATCTTTCTGTTGTGTCATCTTTCGATTTTGCTCCCAAGGGGGCAAGATGATTGCATCATTGAATCTTTTTGCATCATTCTCAAATCAGTTTGATCTGAATCAAAAACCCCATTGCTAGGGGACTCTCATCACTTGGGGCATATTCATTATTTCATACCTTATCGTCAAAATTGGATATTCCATGATCTTGAATCTCTAGTGGCATCTTCATGCCTCACATTTTGTCATCTTATCATCTATCTTTCTAGGTATCTGAGCAATCTAACTCGGATCCTCAAAGATCAAGCTTCGTTCTGGAGATGATTCTTGAAATCCCATTAGGTATTGGGGCAATCTAACCCTAATTCCTAAAATTCATTCTTCATTCTAAAGACGGCTCTCAAAATCTCTTTTTGACCGTTCTCTGGGCAACCTAACCTAGATCTTGGAGGGCTAACCTTCATATTGGGGCAATCTAACCCTGATTCTAGAGATATTCCTAAATCTTCATCATCTATCAGCGGACATTGGGGCAATCTAACCCCGATTCTGATCTTCTCTCAATTGGTATTTGGACCGTTGTCTTTGCAATCTAACTTAGACTTCAGAAAATCATGCTTCGTTCTGAAGATGGTTCTGCTTCTTGATCTGATCGGTGTCTTGGAAACCTAACCTAGACTCCTAAAATCTTCATCTGTCACATCAGACTATTCTTTGAATCAACGCGTTTCTCACACATCAATTCAAAGAGGGGCAAAATGTAACACCCCAAAATTGGCACCTTACAATTCTAATCAATTTTGGTGCATATTCTCATCATCGAAGTCCTATTGTACTAGGAAAATTCTCCTTCCTAATTGTCGTTAATTAACTTAGTCTAAAATGCAGAAAACCTAAATTTGCATAAACCTTACACCATATTTAATTCCTAAATTTTCAAGATTTATTAGCTAAAAATTCCTATGATTAATTAATTTAATTCTAAAGTCCTAAGTGCTTTTAAATTAATCCCACCCCCTTTAGCTAATACACATCAAGGGAGTTAAATATTATTTGGTTATTTGAATGGATTATCCTCACTTGAATTTAATAATTCAAACAAAGTGAAAAGCCACCCATGTGGCAATAATTCATTTATTTAATTAAATAATTCCTTCATATTTGTCTCACCTTTCTCCACGAAGATGAAGCGTCAATTGTTTCTTCCCAAGAAACTCTTCATCCTCTCTTCAAGCTTTTCTATATTATGGACCTTCTTTCCTTCATTTGAGAGGGCAATTTTTAGAGTACCAAAACTATAGTGAATTATTGTCTCAATTCTCTCATATTTCCAAGATTTTATTTCATATTTAGTGTAATTTCATTTAGCTTAATGGCATTATTCATCTCAATTTAGTTTTTTTATTTATCAAGTAGCTTAATTATGTTATCTTTTTCAAGTTTCTTAGCTTTAAATCTGCATCTTCATTCCTAGATTACAATTGCATCTCTCATATAGAATAAATTTCATTTCAGTTTTCAAATCCTTCAAATCCTCCATTTTAGAAATGGTCTATGGTTGTTAGCTCTTGTTTTGAGAGTAATTAAACACCCCAACTAAATAGGAGGCAACAAGTTGATTCAATCGATATTGTGGAATGGGCAATTCATGTTCATCTTCGCGAGTCAACGATTGAGCAATGACTATATTGTGTTGTGGCTGATTTAGAGGTCAACATTCAGACACATACACTAGGATGGGTACCTCCTAGGAAGTCTCAATGCTTCACCTTTGTGAGAATCACCTAGATGCAATGAGTGCTAATTTTTCCATTCATTCTCATGATATATTATTTTGTATGAACCCCTACTCATGAAACATGGGTAAATGAGTTTGACTAAAAAAACTACACAATTGAATCCTGATATCCATATACAAATTTGACTAGTTGTGGAAAACATATCCTACCCATCAATTGATGAGCTTAAGGGGAATTGTAATGAATATTTCATAAGTCACAATGCTTTCTAAAGGTTTTTCAAATGGAGTTGCAAGTGGAGTGGGTTTAACCATGGAGGAAAATTTGTAGTTAATCGTGCTCGAGCTGGAGTAAAACTAGGATCGTTGACTTCCTGGGAAGTTTGGGTGTTTCACCTCTGTGAGCATCACCTATATGAAATGAGTGATAAGTGTTCCATGCATTCTCATGAGATATGGGTTCATGTGAATCACTACTCATGAAACATGGTTCAATGAGTTTGACTATAAAAATTAAACAGTTGAATCTTGGTAGCAATATCACAATTTGACTTGCTGTGGAAAACATATCCTACTTATCAATTGATAATCTTAAGGGGATTTATAATTAATGGTTCATAAGGAACAAAAATTTCTGAAGGTTTTGCAAATGGGCATGCAAGAAGAATGGGTTTAACCATGGAGAAAACTTCATAGTTAAGTGCACTCAAGCTAGAGTAGTAGTGGGATGGGTCACCTCCTGGGAAGTCCCAGTGCTTCACCTCTATGAGAGTAACCTAGATGAAATGAGTGCTAAGTGTTACATTAACTCTTGTGAGAGATGGGTTCATGTGAACCACTACTCATGAAACATAGATCAACGAGTTTTACTAGAAAACTACATAGTTGAATAGTGATAGCAATATCACAATTTGACTTGTTGTGGAAAACATCTCCTACTTAATAATTAATGAGATTAAGGGGATTTCTAATGAATGGTTCATAAGGCACAACACTTTTTGAAGTTTTTCAAATGGGGTTGCAAGAATAGTGGGTTTAACCATGGAGGAAACTCCATAGTTAAGCGCGCTCAAGATGTAGTAGTACTGGATTGGGTAGCCTCCCGGGAAGTTTTGGAGCTTCACATCTATGAGAATCACCTTTATGTAATGATTCTTAAGTGTTCCATTCATTCTCATGAGAGATGGGCTTGTGTGTATCATTACTCATGAAATATGGGTCAATGAGTTTGACTCAAAAAGTTACATAGTTGAATCTTGATAGCAATATTATAATTTGACTTATTGTGGAAAACATCTCCTACTTATCAATTGATGACATTAAGGGGATTTCTAATGAATGGTTCATAAGGCATAACACTTCCTAAATATTTTACAAATGGGGTTGCAAGAAGAGTGAGTTTAACAATTAAGTAAACTCTGTAGCTAAGCACGCTTGAGATGGAGTACTATTAGGATGGGAGACTTCCCAAGAAGTCTCAGGTCTTCACCTCTATGAGTATCACCTAGATGCAATGAGTGCTAAGTGTTCCATTCATTCTCATTAGAGATGGGTTCATGTGAACCACTACTCATGAAACATGGGTCAATGAGTTTGACTCAAAAAACTACACATTTGAATCCTAGTAGCAATATCACAATTTGACTTGCATTGGAAAAAATCTTCTAATTAGAAATTAATGTGCTTAAGGGGATTTCTAATGAATATTTCATAAGACACAACACTTTTTGAAGCTTTTGCAAATGGGTTTTCAAGCAGTGTGGGTTTAACCATGGAGGAAACTCTACAGTTAAGTGTACTTGATTTGGAGTAGTACAAGGATGGGTGACCTCCCGAGAAGTATTGTTGCTTCACCTCTGTGAGAATCACCTAGATGAAATGAGTAAGAAGTGTTCCATTTATTCTCATGAGAGATGGGTTTGTGTGAACCACTACTTATGAAATATGGGCAGATGATTTTGACTCAAAAAACTACACAGTTGAATCCTGATAGCAATATCACAATTTGACTTGCTATAGAAAACATCTCTTACTTATCAATTGATGAGCTTAAGGGGATTTCTAATGAATAGTTCATAAGGCACAACACTTGATGAATTTTTTGCAAATGGGTTTTCAAGAAGAGTGGATTTAATTGTAGAGGAGACTTTGTAGTTAAGTGTGCTCGAGCTGGAGTAGTACTGGGATGGGTGACTTCCTAGGAAGTCCTAGTTCTTCACCTCTCTAAGAATCACCTAGATGCAAGAAGTGCTAAGTGTTCCATGCATTCTCATGAGATATGGGTTCATGTGAAATACTAATCATGAATCATGGTTCAATGAGTTTGACTCAAAAAATACATAGTTGAATCCTAATAGCAATATCACAATTTGGCTTGTTGTGGGAAACATCTCCTACTTATCAATTGATGAGCTTAAGGGGATTTATAATGAATGGTTCATAAGTTACAACACTTTTTGAAATTTTTTAAAATGGGGTTGCAATAAGAGTGGGTTTAACCATGGAGGAAAATTCATAGTTAAGCACACTCAAGAAATAGTAGTACTGGAATGGGTAACCTCCCAGAAATTTTTGGTGCTTCACATCTATGAGCATCACCTAGATGAAGTGAGTCCTAAGTGTTCCACTAATTCTCATAAGAGATGGGTTTGTGTGAACCATTACTCATCAAATATGGGTCAATGAGTTTGACTCAAAAAACTACATTGTTGAATCCTGATAGCAATATCGCAATTTGACTTGTTGTGGAAAATATCTCCTACTTATCAATTGATGAGCTTAAAGATCTTTCTAATGAATTTTTCATAAGGCACAATATTTTTTGAAGGTTTTGACTATGCACCAAAAGATCAACCTGTCAATGCCTGATACAAACACTATACTTATAGAATCCATAGGAGGCAGTTAATCCCTTGTCACAAATCCCAAGGGGAGCACTGGCCATTTTGCCAACAATCTCCCGCTCATCATTACCCAAGAAGATTCGAACATGTGACCAAGCTATGATACCACTTGTTACAAGTGTGATTGGAGTTGCACCAAAAGATAAACTAGTTAATTCCCAATACAACCACTATACTTATAAAATCCACAAGAGGCAGTTAATCCCTTGTCTTGAATCCTGAGGGGAGCACTGACCATTTTTCCAACAAAATGATTAAGAAAACTTTGTAGTTAAGCATGCTTGAGGGGGAATAGTATTGAGAAGGGTGACCTCCTGAGAAGTTCTAATGCTTCACCTCTATGAGAATCACCTAGATGCAATGAGTGATAAGTGTTCCATTCATTCTCATGAGAGATGGGTTCGTGTGAACCACTACTCATGAAACATGGTTCAATGAGTTTGACTCAAAAAACTACACAGTTGAATCCTGATAGAAATAACACAATTTAAGTTATTGTGGAAAACATCTTCTATTTATCAATTGATGAGCTTAAGGGGATTTATAATGAATGTTTCATAAGTCACAACACTAATTGAAGGTTTTTCAAATGGATTGCAAGAAAAGTGGGTTTAACCATGGAGGAAACTTTGTAGTTAAGAATGCTTGAGCTGGAGTAGTACTGGGATGGGTGACCTCCTGGGAATTCTCGGTGTTCCATTCATTCTCATGAGAGATGGGTTCATGTGAACCACTACTAATGAAATATGGGTCGATGAGTTTGACTAGAAAACTACACAGTTAAATGTTGATAGCAATATCACAATTTAACTTGTTGTGGAAAACATCTCCTACTTATCAATTCATGAGCTTAAGGTGATTTCTAATGAATGGTTCATAAGGAATGATACTTGTTGAAGGTTTTTCAAATGGGGTTGCAAGAAGAGTGGGTTTAACCATGGAGGAAAATCCATAGTTTAGTGTGCTCAAGATGGAGTAGTACTAGGATGGATGACCTCCCGGGAAGTCCAAGTGCTTCACCTCTGTGAGCATCACGTAGATGCAATGAATGCTAAGTGTTTCATTCATTCTCATGAGAGATGGGTTTGTGTGAACCACTACTCATGAAAAATGGTTCAAGGAGTTTGACTAAAAAACTACACAATTGAATCTTAGTAGAAATATTACAATTTGACTTGCTGTGGAAAACATCTCCTACTTATCGAAGGATGTTATGTTAAGGATTGTAAACTGACCATTCCATTCCATAGGTATGTAATTCCTATATAGGGTAAATGTATTCTTGGTATAAGAATTATATATGTATGGGATGGATTCAATTTCCACCCTCAACGTAGCATGCTTAGTTCACTTTGATGAGAATTACTTGGGCTATTGAAGAGTGGAGCCAATTAAATCATATTCTAAACTAATGATTGTAAAGCAGGTATTTATATGGCAAGTTCTTTTGGTTCTTCTTATTTTGTTTATAGATTGGCTTTTCATTATTTAACATTAATGGTGATGCATATATTAGATTGTAATATTATCATGTATATTAATCATCTAGTTGTGAGGATGGTATGTGTTGTGATTTCTTATGCAATGGATAACTACATTAGTTCTATTGGTTGGTTACTCTTATTATAAAATCAGAGTAACCTTACAATAATTATACAATTTTATTGTATGGTTACTCTGATTTAGTTGTTGATTATGTGGGTGTCACTAATAGCTATATATTTGATACAAGAAATGTGTGATTATATGTTTGTTATATCCTTCACCAAGCTAACACCTTTGGCCATTTTGAGAGGTCAAGAATATTATCTAGTAATGTTAGAATATTATGATGGATTGAGCCTATGGTTGAAACTAGTTTATTGTTTGATAAACTAAGCATGGAGTTATTAACAACACCTAGAATTCTTAGGCTTGATGTGTTATGGATCATGATAATTGGGTTAGCTTTATTTAGGTCAACAGCTTTATAAATTTGTGATTATATATGGAATATGTTTAAGGTATAGAGTTGCATTGTTACTAATCTTTGGAAAGAAAAAGCTATTTAGTATGCAACCAGATTAAAAGATACTATACATTTTCTCCAAATAATTTACTTTGTTTTACTACATTGTGATTACATGATGCTATAGAAAAAATGTGGAACACGACAATTCCAGATTAAGTATTGAGGTCAATATTGGTTTATATGGAGAGTTTAATTTTAGATTGTAATAGAGTAATGTAGGGAAGTGTAGTGTAATATAGTATAATGATGATTTAAACTAATTATTAGGAAATCTGACTATGGAAATGCTTGAGAAATATTGAGATATCCTATAGAATTAAACATAGGATATAGGTGCTAATAGAATGGAAAATTTTGTGGAAGAATCCTTGTGTCTTATGCAGGAATGGGAGAGCCTTATAGAAGGGCGACCTATTAGAAGAAGAATGAAGGATTCAGAAAGAAATATGAACACAATACTCATGTAATATAAATGAATGAAAAAGGAAATATTCAATGTATCTAGCCTAGTATTGTATGATTGGTATAGCAGAGTTTGTAAGAGGATAGATAATTCCTCACTCTCTCGTATTATGGGATGACTTGTAAAAGATTGTAACTAAGATTATTTTCATTTTTATTTATTTGGGGCTAGGCTGAAGGTTTTCTCCTCCCAACTCTTTCCTACTGGCGCCCCTAGTGAGCTGGGATGTGTGTGCATAAATGTTGTCACACTTCTATGAATCATTCCATTCAAGTTTGCTCAAGAATGAGGCCTCAAATATCAATCCATAGCTCTCTAGTCATGGATGTGTAAAAATGTAAAATGAAGGCCCTCA
>MU224951.1:3008640-3022367 GCA_018584345.1 Thuja plicata
TAATTAAAAGGAAGATTAAATCTTTTAATTAAATAAAAATGGTCAAACCTTAGGAAATATTGAAATAATTGAATTAATTACAATTTGATCAAGGAAATTGATTTGAATTGAAAATATTCCAAAGCATCGATTCAAAAATTTGATAAATTGATAAAATAATAAATGGGGCCCAAAGTCTAAGCGACCATTTTAGGGTGCATACAGGATGTAAATAGGTTTTGATATTAATAATATCATTTGGCCACTAGCCTATTACCTATCAAAAAATAATAATAATAAAGAGGGAATATTTAATTATATAATACAATTATTTAAGTAATTGCAAAGATATAGGGAATATTTAAATAATTATAATTTTTTATTTAATTATAGAAAAATTAGTGTTGACAGTTAATTAGACATTTAATAATTAAATAACTAGAATTAAAATTACTTAATTATGAAATTAGGGAGAAATTATGAATTCAAATTTAGAATAAAGTAGGATACAAATGTATTATGACACTGAATGGGACATCACGTCTTGGGCTTTACCAGAGATTTTTCTTTCCTTCGTTCTTTTCCTCCAGTGCCCACGCTAAACAGAGGTGTATATTAAATAATATTAATAAAATATCTAGGCTTCGGTCGATTGGTCAACAAAAAGGAAAAAAAGTGGAAGGACAGAAATTGATTAAATAATAAAGATTATTTAGTAATTTAAGAGGAATGTTAGTAAAATCATTGCATACAAGGTGTCTACATGTATCTACTATGTATTTCTAATATTGAAATTGTATTATAATTATAAATATAATAACCATAACAACAAATTTAATAGAAATATATTTAACTTGATTTTTTATGTATAAAATTTATTTAAATGCACTTGCAAATTATTAAAGTTAACATTATATAAGATTATTAGATATACATTTTTAGAAGATTAAATATTTTTCAATTAGTTTAGAAAAAAAATATAGAGTTTGAGTTTTAAGATCGATAAATAATTAATGGGCAATGACCAGAGTTTTTCTTCACTGGTTCTTTTCTCCGGGAACTGAACTAGTTTGTAAATATATATATTATTAATAGAATATATTAAGTGGCATTGCCACCTTGAAATTTTTTTTAAAGATCGATAAATAATTAATTTATTATTATATTTAAAGATTAGAAGAGAGTGACCTTGTGTCCTATATTTTTTGTGTGGACATGTGTATATGTTTTTTAATGAATTGAAACTAAACACGTATTCATGAAAGAAAAATTTCAAATATACAATTATTTTTGTAAATGACAAATAAATTTAACTTTAATAATACTTAATTAGTAATTAAAAATCTACAAATAATTTAATTTGATCAATAAACTAAAAACCATATAATATTTAAATTATAAAAAAAGATGTTAAACTTGACTTTTGATATATATATATTTTTTTATTTAAATGTATATTGCAAATTCTTAAATTTAAAATTATAAGATAAAACTTTGTAATAAAATAATATATTTTAACTATTTTAGTTAAAATTATAATTAGAATAATAAGATTTATAAATAAATAGTTTATAATTTATAATAAAAAATAAAAAGATATTTATTCCACTAAAAAATAAAAAGACTTGTTTTCTAAATGACATGAACATTATATTTAACAGGACTTAATTACTAATAAACAAATGATAAATCATTTAATTGAACTAATAAACTAAAATTCATATAACATTTAAATACAACTTGACAAATAAATGAAAAATACAGAATCATAATAAATATAAATAAATCCAAACAAAGTAGGTGATGAAGTTTCTTTTGTTTTATAAAGAATCAAGAAAAACATTTCACTATCCACTTTGAAGTATGTGTTGTATTTATTAAACCAATAAACCAATTCAATTTTGTCTTGTCTAAAGTATGACATATTGTTTCCATAGTTGAGGTTGAAATGTTGAAATTGGCCAACTATTGTTTTGTTGTTGATGTGCATTTAAAATTGAAAGAATATTAGTTGGTCAAAATAGGAAAGAAAACACTAAAAAATAAAGTTTATTTGGCCATTTTCTACGTTTTAGAAACAAAATAGCAAGGATTTAACTAATTGTTGAGAGGGATGTCTAACAATACTCACATTTCCTTATCTTTAAAGAAAAAGAGGGAACGAAAAAGAATTAAGTGGCCACATCATGTGTAGAAATTAAGATGTTTTTTTTTCAAATTTGTTACATTGTTGAATATATATGCTCTTGGATTTGTTGTGTGATTTGATTGTCAAGGTCATTCAAGATTTCATCAATCTATATCAATGTTTACTTGGGTAGTAGGTGGATATATAATTATATGATAGTTAAGGGGGACATATAAAGACCTAAAGTCCTTCCATAGGTTTAATTGAAGGAAATTGATAAAATATGTCTTGGGATCGTGGTTGAATCAAATGGTCATAAGTGGTTTTATACTAGAAATGTGTAAAAAAAATTAATTTGTTCAATTTAATATAATATTATAGATAATGAGTTTTTTTGTATGTATTGAATGGTTAAATTGTTAAAAGGTATAATAATGGTTATATATTCAAATCATGACAAATATTTTTGATATAAGATAAGTCATCAATCTTAGAACTACATGAGAAATCCTATTTAATTAAAAAAAAATTGAAGGATTCCTAAATCTCTTAGTTATTAAAAATAATATTATAGAATATATAAATCTTAAATAGATTTGAATAGCTTTTAAATTTATATATTTTAACATATGGTGATGAGAGAGACCTAAAGATCCATAGAGTATATTAGGTGAGATATTAAGTCTATTATGTTGAGTATAAGGAATAGAGGTCAAAAGAGAGGAAAATGTCAAAAATTTGAATGAAATTTGTATAAATTTCTATTAAAATTGAAACTTTAATGATTATTAAAAATTTATTAATATAATAATTTTGAGTCAAATTGTGTGTAGTTGATGTGACATTCTAAATCAAGATTATTCAATTTCTAGATATTTAAATAATAATTAATTAAAATATATTTAATTTTAGAATGTATTTAATGATTGAGCATGTTTAATTAATCAATGAAAATTATATTATTATAATTGTATATTATTATAAAATACATATCCTCTAATGATTTATTTGTTGACAATAGTTCTAATGGGTTAAATTTAATTGATTAAAATATTAAGATCTTGTTATAGATGCCCAAGTTACATCTCAAAAGGATTATTATCAAATTCTAAGTTGTGATTCTCAATCTTATACAGTTGGCTTTTAATGTTGACATGAATTTTAAATAATTAGATTCCTAAGTTATGACTTTTGGTCTTTAAAATATGGTTGCTTGAAAGGAATTTACATTAGTCTCATGGTTATACTTATAAAATATTGTATTCATTTCATGTTTATGCTCATATGAACATAAAATTATCTAGATTTATGATGTATTTGTTTAACTTAAAAGTTGATTAAAATTAAACTCTTTTAAATGATCCTGTAATCAAATTATCTCCAAATCATTTGTCACTTGGTGAGTGTAGATATAAAATAACTTTATTGATTTATATCACGAGTAGAATTATGAGTATAGTAGTATAAATATTTGTAACAGCGTAAATTGCACCCCGTGTAATTCCACATCACACAGTGCCTTCTCTTTAGTTGAATCAAAATCTCCACCTAAGCGTCCACTTCATCTTGATTTCCTATTCATTGTTTATTGTCCAAATTCCTAACCATGTGGATTGTTTTTATTTAGGACACATACACACTGCAAATATGTTACTATAGATCGCACTCATCCTTCGAATCTAAAGACTAAAGGTGGTCATTGGAGCTTTACACCTATTATCCCTACTAGTGTCCTACCTCCTTTGGCAAGCCACCAACATCATAATCCTTTGGGTTGCTTAAAACCTCTCGTTTGCCTTCATTTTGGGTCTTCTTGGTCATTCAAGTATCTTCTTGGTGGTTTACAAAAACTTCTTAATCATTTGGACACTCTTATAACTCTTTTGTAATCCCACATTATTTCTCAAACATCTTCATTGCACACCATCTTTCTCTCACCTTCATTCCAGTGAGCTTTGGCTTTGTGGTTTTGAAGGGGAGTTGTGTTTCTCATTTCACACTCATTCAGTTTCATACATTTTGAATAAGCACATCAATTGTGTCTTTATCATTTATGTTATATACATCATCATTTTATTGGATTATGTATCATATCTATCTTGGATGTTTGTGGAGGTGGAAATACCAAAATAAGGATCTAACTTCAACATGCCTCTAAATCAACCTTGGCTCGACATTTTTCTTGTCGCCATGCGTGCAAGTTTGAAGAGGAGATTGGAGTGGTGTATTAGAATATTTCTTCATTGGGAGGTAGTAAGATATTATTCCTTTCCCTTGTCATATAAAAATCTTATCTTGTATTTCCATTTTATTATTTTAGGATAGTTTAGATTATGTTTAAGTAGTTAAGTCACCTTGTACCTTTTTGGTGCAATTTTTGTACCCTATTTGTAAAGGATTCATGTGCATTATACTAGCATCTTGAATTTGCATTGAATTACTCGACTCATGTAGGCATCCTAGACAAATAGCTCATAGAGATTGTTAGTTGGTCTCAGTGACCCTCTATTTCTATTTCTACAAGCTAAGTATTTTCATCATTTTTTGTTGTTAAGTTATCTCAATTTTCATTGTTCATCATCTTGTTATGTTATTTATCGTTAACTTAAATTAATCTCTCTAGCTCACCAAAGTGCTAGCAAAATTGATGTAATGTTGGTTCATTCATTCCTTGAGATGCTATCAATCTCAAGGGTGGTAATCCACTTCTCCACATTTTGGTGAACCCAACTTGAACCAAAATTAAACTTTATTTTTACATCATCCTCCTCTATATCAAGTGATACTCTAATTGTGAGCATGGTCACTATCACTCTAATCTCACCTCCAAACTAGAGGACTAGAAATGTGGACATAACATCCACACTTATAGATGAAACTTACTATGGAGATCCTTCTCCTCTATACATCCCTACAAAGATCAACAAAAATATCATCAGAGGCATTGTGGTCAAGATCCTTCCTATAGAGTCAATATCATCACGAAGGAGGCACTCTTCGTTAATGGGCTACATTGGGAAAGGCATGATGAGTGTAGAGATACCATATGAACACACTATGGACTTTCTATTTCTCTTATGGGGTCCACCACCTTGATGTTCCTTGTCAGATCCAAGGAAATGTCAATAATATTCATAGTCATTCTAGATTCAAACCTCTTCCATGTGAAGTAAGGAATCGTATAGCTATTCTCTATGGGGGTGATCCTTGATGACATGTAACTGATTGAAAGTTTGACAATGTTAAGTTCAAGATAATGCAAGGCATTAAATCAGTTAATGTATTGTATTTTCATTGATGTCAACTTGATATCATCTGTACAGTCATGTACATAATGCCAAAGACTTCAGAAAACCAAAGGAACAAAGGTTATGCTTTCAGCAATGCATAAAATTCAAGTATTCACTAAGTGATAAACAACATCGATGAAGTGCACACTGACAGACAAAGCAAAGAAGAACAGTCACTGTGATACCCAACAAACAGAAGTATAGTGTTTCCTGATGAAGCAAAACCACAGGATGCCCAACGAGCAAAGTTAGAAGGTTGCCCGATGAGCTAAAGATAGTGTTGCCCGACGAGTAAAATTCCAATGATTCCCGATGGATGGAGATCATGAAGCTAACTGGAGTCTCACCGAAGGAACTATCATTTGTCACCGACAACTAACTGCAATGGTGACTGATGGAACAGAGAGTTCAGAAAATGACAAAGTATCTAGCTAGTAGAGCTAAAAATAGACTTAACTGGTTGTCTACTTTGTTTTATTTGACTAGAGATAAGTGATTAATTTAAAGATGATTTGTATAGTTGGAAAGAAGATATCTACGAGACAAATCAGTATTTATGCTTTAAATCTAATTGGCTAGATTATTTTTCACGCCAAGAATCAAGAATCAAGAAACAATGAATATTATGTCTATATAAGAGACACACTTAATTCATTTATGGATGGGATTAAGGGGAGTGAATAAAAAGAGGATTCTAAAGAGAAACTGATGAAGAAAAAATTTATGCAGTCCTGATCAAACAAGTTGAAGGAAGAGCTAAGGAATTCTGTAGACACCGACGAACAGTGAGCACAGCATCACAGAGCAGAAAGTATGGAGCACAAGGATTAATTGATACATTGGTCAGAGAGGTAATGTACTTAAATAGATCTAAAAATCTACAATTCAAAGTTGTAATATGAACATGTCATAATGTTTCAGTTTAACTATTGAAGCATCAAGTCTCTTAACCAAGCAGGACTTAACAATCTTCTATATATTGAGGTACATCTCAAGGAGTGCCAAAAAGGTTGATTCATGAAAGTAGCATTGGACTTGCCTGATACCTATTGACAGTCTAAGAAGGAGGCTGACTCAAGGATGGTAGCAATATATGCCCGATACTAAGTGACAACCTCTATGTATAAAATCCTCTAACAAGGTCACACTTAACAGTGTGTTTGTAACCTTTAACAGGATTGGCTCCTAACAGGGCTCACTTTAGAAGAGTAAAAATTTGGGGTACCAGTCCCAGTGGTTTTTCCCTTAACAGGGTTTCCATGTTAAAAATTCATGTGTTATGTGTGTATGATTTATTTCTTTACTTTCTTGCATCTTACATAGCTAACTCTGGATTGATCGATATACTCAGCTTATTTACTGAGTTTCGGTAAATAGTTATACTGCTTATCAGTAATCAAGAAAGAATAAGGATTGACATAGAAAACTAACAGACAGTTAATCTTTAGTAATAATTCACGGCATGCATCTTGTAGGGACATAATAATCTGAGGTTTATTGATTGGTGGTTAATTTTGAAGGATAAATGTTTGAGGCCACTGATTCACCCCCCCCCTGCCTCTCAGTTTAATCCTGTCTGTCATTCATAAATGATTAAATTTTTCCCATGAGGGTACTATGCATACCATCAAGGATATTGGATATCAGTCCTTAGTGTCCCATGAGGGCTTCCTTCTTGACCATTTTTGCCTAGTTCAATAAGGCCCTTCCTTCCCTGAGAGGTTCTTTTATTCAAATCATATAATAAGTTTATAGAATTGTCTTACAAATCTATTCAATCTATAACATTTTTTCCCCTCCCAGGTTTTTTCCTATATATCAACCCGTCCTTTCTTCACATCATTCTTCACCTTTTATTCCCACTTAATCGGTGGCTAAGGGAAAATATGTTTCTTAATGAAAACCTCCCTATCCATCAAAGACCATGTAATCTCTATTAGTGCATCATATTCTTACAACTACATCTAGTGTGGCAAGAGAAAGGCACCTGCACTAGGATAAAGTCTAAGTCTCATCCTTATTTTAAGTTCCCCGTCCTTGTGGGCATCCATTACCCTATTGTCTATACTTGTGGACATTCATTGCCCTATTATCTATAGTAAGGGTAAGTGGTCTCTATATGCTTTCTCATCTCCCTTGGGCCCTATTTCTCAACCTTTGATGGTACACCCTATTCCCTTAACTGCACCTAAAGATAAATTAAGAAAGTCATTTACAACTGAGCTTATAGATATCCTTCTGGTAGAGCCTCTTATTTCATTGGTGGACCCTTCATCTTTGATAGTTATAGTGTCGATGACCTCTCCCATGGAGCAAGATGTTACCAAGCCTTCTCAAGACTCTCTTCCTTATCCATGCCTGTGTTGGAAATAACTTACACATGAGCATACCTATCGCCAATGGTGAGGGCCTTGGAACATGAGGCTATTTTGAAGGCCTGGAGTGATTTGTTAGTCCTTGTTTATGTTATACCTATATTTTTACTTTATTCTACTCTCACTCCTATTGTATCTACATATCATCTTGATCCATCCTTTGTGTTTTTTTTTCCACTTTGGGGTCTACTATTGGGCCTCACCCTAAATAGGTCTAGGTATTCATCTCTTTTGTTACCATTATGATTTTTGTTTTCATTGTTGTCCACCTCCACTATGGGCATTAATTTTAGCTTGCTAAGGATGGAGTATTTTTGAGACATAGACTAATGAATAAGATTTGAAGAGGTTATTGGACTATTCGCATAAATGGTTGAGGCTATGACATTGATTGATAAAGAATATTTGATGAATCATGACTTGGAAATTTTGTGGCTTATCTGGAAGACTAAAATATGATAGGTAAGAGTATGTAGGAAAGAGTATTTTATTTAGGAGCATCCTTGGGTCATTGGTAGTCTTGCATCACCCAAAAATATTCCTTTCAGTTTTGTTCTTGTTTTCTAGTTTCTGTGTTTTTGGTGGAGTTACCTAGTTTTGGATCATTTGTTGCTGTGAACTATAGTGTTGGTTCTAGAAATCATGTTTTACTTATGTCTGGGTTCACACCTCATTTGGATACTTCTCTATAAAGATATTAAATATGCATGGTTAGTTTTGTGTGTTCTTCATGTTCTAATGGTCAGCTAGAGTTTTTCAGTCTTGCGAAGCAATTCCCAATCGATGAAGATTAGTGGCTCATATCTCGATGTTCCTGGATCTTTGGCCAATGTCTCTTTTGAATCACATGTCATTTCTACATCTTGTATTTAAGATCTTAGGATTTGGTTCCTGACCTATATTTGTACATTTTATATTTTCTTTGTCTTGGAAAATGTAATTGGTATGGCCGACATATGTGTTGTAAAGGCTCTATATATTGAGTCTCTTGATCTTTGTTTAGGCAATTCTTAGGAGAATAACCTTTGGAGGTTAGCATTAGGGTTTATTGTTGGTTACTCTTGTTAGAATAAATGAGAGGGGGGGTGAATTAGTGGCCTCAAAAATTAATCCTTTAAATCAACCCAAAAAAACTTTGTACCACAAATATAAGCCTCTAGTTATCTTCAGTCCTACAAGATGTATGCCTTGAAATAATCTTATCAAATAACTATTGCTTTGAGTTCATTGTTAAACCTTATTCTTAATCTTTACCGAATAGCAGTCTAGCATTTACCGAAATACAGTAAATAACTTAGTGTTTATCAATCATCATGTTTTAGTTATGTGTAAAGCAAAACATCTGAGAAATGAATCATAAACACATTTGACACATGGATTTTTAACGTGGAAATGATGTTAAGGGAAAAACCACTTGGTACCGGTAACCCAAAATTTTCACTCTTCTGAAGTGAGCTCGGTGAAGAGCCAACCTTGTTAAAGGTTACAAACACACTATTAAGTGTGACCTTGTTAGAGGATTTATCACTAACAATTTATCACTTGATATCTGGCATTCACTATGATATCTTCATGATTAAACCTTTTGATACTCCTTGGTATGTATCTCAATATATAAAGGATTGTTAAGTCCTGCTCGGTTAAGAGACTTTCTGATCCAATGGTTAAACTAAAACAGTAAATGGTCTGTTCATACATACAACTTAGACTTGCAGATTTTCAAATCTATTGTAAGCTCACAATACCTTTCTGATCAATGGTTCCCTTTTGTACCTTTTATCCACTTTTTATGCTCGGTGATGTTGTTTCTCTATTGCTCAGTGTCAGCAGAAATATTAGCTATGTTCTTTAGCTTATTTGATCAGGACTATATGAAGTCTTTCTTCACCAGTATTCTCTTCAGCATCTTCTTCTCTATTCACTCCCCTAATTCATAATGAATTATCTTGTCTCTTTATAGACATTATTTCACCATTTCTAGGTCTTTATCTTTCTTGTTCTTGATGTGATCCAGAAATCTCATCATTCTTGCTTTAAAGATAAGCTTTAGTTTATCCCACAGATTTCTCCTTGACAACTGGAATAAAATAGCTTTAAAACTATATCTTATCTCTGGCTTTTAACTTGTCGATGAAAACAATGTAATCAACCAGTTAACTCCTTCTTCAGCTCCTACCAACTAAGTATTTTTTTTTTTCTGAACTTCAGTTCTTTTCAGTGTTTAACTCCTTGTTAGCTCGGTCTTGAATTCAGTTGTCCTCAGGCATCTTTGTCCATCGAGGTTGTCTTTCTGTCAAGGTTGACTGTCCATCAGGTAACACTATGGTTCTTCTTATCGGTAATGCTTGCTCGGGTTTATTGCTCAGGTATCACTGTGACTTTTCTCAGGTTTCTCTATCCGTCGGGGTGCACTATCCATTGGTGTTTGTTGTCGCTTAGTGTATACTGAACTTTTATGCATTACTGATAGCATAACCTTTATCTATCTGGTTCTTTGAATTATTTGACACTATGTATACAACCAATTAGATTATATCAAGTTGACATCAATGACAATACAATACATTAATTGATTTAATGTCTTGCATTAACTTTCTGCAACTCGGTGATCATCAACTTAACATCTTCAAACATTCAATCAGTTATGGTTCATCAATCTCTCCCTTTGGCATTGATGGAAACATACTACATTAATACTAATACAATATGAAATATATGAATTGTAATTCATCAATCTACCAAACTTATTGTTCTATAACCAATACAAATGTCTAGCTCTCGGTAAGCTCTTCTAGCTTAGATTTGATTCTTGCAGAGTACTCTCTTCAATATTTATTCCCTTTACTAGATAGATGTAGTAGCTTCTGATTTTGTCTCTCCCTTTGATGTAGAATATTTTCTCTGATGTTTTATCTCCCTTTGACTATTCTTTTCCTTTATCATCTCTTTTTCCTTTGACAACAATCTCTCCCTTTGGATGTATTCTCTCCCTCATAATGTTCTTTAATTTGATGAATATTTCATATCTCTCCCTTAATTCATCTCTCAATCACAAGTTACATCTCTTTACATCTCTCCCATCTGGATATTCTCTCCCTTACATGTTACATCTCTCCCTTTGACAAAAATGCCAAAGTCATTCCTCTTTATTTAATATAGTCCTTGAATTTCCCTTTCCATCAGCAATGTAGCTCTTTATTAGCCAAAAAATATCTCTAGTGTTTGGTGCAGATAAGTACCTTGATTTGTACAGATGTATCTTTGCAGTCCATCTCTTTGCTTGCATCAACATGAATAATCTTCTGATTGTGTGTAGGTTGATGCAATCTCCTAGTCAGCTTAGTGACCAATAGACAAGGGTCAGACCCCTAGTCTCTTTCTTAGGTACTCAAACATATCTTTAGGCAATGGCTTTGTGAATATATCTGCTAATTGTTCCTTGGATTGAACATATTCTAGTATCACTTCTTTTTCTTTCACTTGTTCTCTTAAGTAATGATACTTGATAGCAATATGCTTAGTCTTAGCATGCATGACTGGATTCTTTAAAATGTTAATTGCACTTGTATTATTACAATAGATAATCATTGGTTCAAGAATCTTCATATTCATACCTTCTAGTAATTGTTTGATCCATGCAATATTTGAGCAATTTACAACAGTAGCCACATATTCTACTTCTGCAGTAGATTGTGAGATGCATCCTTGCTTCTTACTGATCCATGTGACAAGTCTTTCACCCATAAAGAATGCTCCTCTAGTTGTGCTCTTCTTGTCATCTAGGTTTCGAGCCCAATCAACATCTATATAGACTTGAAGCTCAAATTTTTCTTTTCTTTTATACCATAATCCATAATCCTTGGTATTCTTTAGATATCTCAGAATTCTTTTGACAACAGTCATGTGTGATTCCTTGGGATTAGCAGAGAATCTTGTAACTATTCCAACTGCATCTGCTATATCTGGTCTAGTATGAATAACATACATTAGATTTCCAATCATTGATCTATATAGGGTCTAATTTACCTCGAGATACTTTTCTTCCTTTGTCAGGTTGCATCCGTTTTCCATAGGTGTTCCAACTGGCTTGGAGTCTTCCATCTTGAATATCTTGAGAACTTCCTTGATGTATTTGGATTGAGTGATGTATATGTCTGCATCCTGTTGAAGAATCTCTAGACCAAGAAAGAATTTGATCTCCCCAAACATTGGCATCTCAAACTCTTTTCTCATCTCATTAGAAAAATATTTGCATAACATATCATTACCTCCAAATATGATATCATCAACAAATATTTCAGCAATCCAAATGTGATTATCAGTATCTTCTTTTAAGTACAGATTACTATTTTCACTAGTTCTTACAAATCAATTACTTATGAGATAGGATTGAAGTCTTTCATACCATGCTCTAGGTGCTTGTTTCAATCCATACAAGGCTTTGTGTAGTCTACATACCATGTTTCTCTTGTCAGGATCAACAAACCCTTCTGGTTGTTCAATGTATATCTCTTCTTCTAATATTCCATTTAGGAATGCAGACTTGACATCCATTTAGTATACCTTGAACCCTTTGTATGGAGAATAAGAAAGTAGAATTCTAACTCCTTCTAGTCTAGAAATAGGTGCAAAGTTTTCTCCATATTCAATACCTTCTTCTTGTGCATACCCCTTGCATACTAACCTTTCTTTGTTCCTTGTGACTTCTCCATTTTCATTTAGCTTATTTCTAAATATCCATTTGGTACCAATGACATTGTTGTCATCTGGTCTCGGTACTAGTGTCCATATTTTTTTCTTCTCAATTCATTCTATCTCTTCATTCATAGTATTGACCCATTCTTCATTTTCAAGTACAGTATTAACATATTTAGGCTCAAAATAACAAATTAAACATCTAGTGTTTAGTGAATTACTTCTTGTTCTCATTCCAGCCTTCTTGTCTCCTATGATTTGGTTCTGTGGATGGTGTCTTCTAAAATACTTGGAAAGTATTGGTTCACCTCTTTTTTCATCATTTTGATCATCATTTTGACCTTCATTCTGATCTCCATCACTTGGTACATCATCTTGAGCAATTTCCTGATTTTTGGTATTTGTAGCCTGATGCTCGAGTGTATTGTTCTATTGCTCGGAAGTGATACACTATTTCTCAGGAAGAGTGTCAGGTTCTTCATTGTAAACAAACCTGTTGTAGTCTTTTGGTTCTTTTCTTCTTTCCTCATCATTTTTCTCTTCAAATTCATCTATTCTAACATTTTAACTCTCAATTATCTTGTTAGAGGACTTGTTAAGACATTTATAAGCTTTTCTTTTGGTGGAGTACTGTAGAAAGATTCCTTCTTCACTTTTGGAGTCAAGCTTTCCATTTCTATCATCTTTCAAAATATAGCATTGACTTCCAAAAATTTTGAAGTAACTTACATTGGGTGTATATCGATACCATAGCTCATAAGGTGTCTTTTTGGTGTCTTTCTTCAATTGAACTTTGTTCAATGTGTAGACAGTAGTACTGACAACTTCCCTCCAAAAAGTTTGTGTGATGCCTTTTTCTATCATCAGTGTTCTTGCACAATAAAAAAATGGATATGTTCCTTCTTTCAGCAATCCCAATTTGTTGTGGTGTTCTTGGTGTAGAAACCTATCTTTTAATTCCATGCTCATTACAAAAGTTAGTGAATTCATCTAAAATAAATTCCCCTCCTCTATCTGATCTTAAGAATTTTAATTCCTTACCACTTTTTTTTTCTACAATAGATTTATACCATTTAAACATCTCGAATGCTTCTAATTTTTCTTGTAGGAACATGATTGTCATCATTCTAGAATAATCATCTACAAAGAGAATGAAATATCTATCACCATAGTAACTCTTTGTTCTCATGGGTCCACATAGATCAGTATGGACTAATTCTAGAATAGCATTAGATGTATGGGTTTTTCTCTTGAAACTAG
>MU224951.1:3022417-3035797 GCA_018584345.1 Thuja plicata
TCTTTGTTCTCATGGGTCCACATAGATCAGTATGGACTAATTCTAGAATAGCATTAGATGTATGGGTTTTTCTCTTGAAACTAGACTTTGTCATTTTACCTTTTTGACAATTCTTACACATGATATGATTAGGCTTTGACATGCTCAGTAAGCCTCTTAATTTCCTTTTATTTCTTATCTTTATCATGTTGTCAAAATTCACATGACATAGTCTCTTATGCCACAACCACATGTCTTTGTTTCTAGCCATTAAAAAAGTGGTGTTAATATCATCAAGATAGAATAGGTTAGCTTTTGTCTATTCACCTATTCTAATCAACCTTCCTGATTCATTGAAGATCTTTGCCTTCTTATTCTCAAATGCAACTCAGTGACCTGTGTTATTCAGATATGAAACACTCAATAGATTATAGTTAAGTATTTTTACCCATTATGCATTTTCACATCTCATCAGATTATTTAACATTATGGTTCCTTTACCTTCAACCAGACAAGGTGAGTCATTACCCATTCTTACGGATCCACCATTATAATACTCAAAAGTTTTAAAATTTTCTTTATCTCCAATCAAGTAGTGAATGCAGCCACTATCTATAATCCATACATCATTCTTACTAACCTTAGATATGAGTGCAGTCTCAACATACCTTTCCTCTTCATCTGAATCATCCTTCATGGAAACAAATACCATCTCAATATCTTCATCAAATTTGGTGTTAGTATCTCCATCTCTATTCTTAGCCAGGTAACAAGCATTCTTCTCTTTATTCTTGTAGTCTCAGGTATCTCTTCTGTCAGATTGTTGGTTGCTTCGGTAATCTCTGTTATCACCTCTATCAAACTTCTTTTCATATGACTTGTCATTGTTTCTATCTTCTTTTCTTTTGTTAGGACATCTAGCAGAAAAGTGTCCAATCTCTTTATAATTAAAACATACAAGTGGTAATTTACCCTTGTATCTACCTTTTCCTCTCTACAATCTTCTATCCATTAGTGCTTCAATCTCATCAAGTCCTTAGTCATTACTATCACTTTCACTATCATTCCTCATAGTGTGTTTATGACTTGAATTACTTATTTTCAAAGAATATTTGAATGCATCTCTATAGATGGTAAGACACTTTTGTCAAAGTTATTCATCTCAAATGAAATCAGTCTACCAATAAGACTATCTAGAGTGACATTTTTGTTTGCTAATTCTCTCATTTCTTGTATAGAATATACTCTAATAGCATAAACAGGCAATACGGTTCTTAGAATTTTACTTACCACTATTTCTTCTTCAAGTATACCTCCAAATCCTCAGATAGCATTAGCTACCTCTTTGATTCTGTAGCTATACTGAGTGTTGTTTTCTCCTTCTTTCATCCTTAGGTCATCAAAACTTCCACTTAGGCTTTCTGCCTTAGTTCTTAGCACATTAGCATTTCCTCCATGTACTAGGTTCAATTTGTCCCACATTTTCTTTGCAGTGGTGCATGTTTTGACATCTTCAAATTTAGCATCAGAGAGTGAGGAAGAAAGCTCTATCATCATGCAATTATGGTCATTCTTTTCTCTCAATTGACCAAGTGTGTGAGGTCCTGTAGGAAACACATATTCAGTATCCAAGTATTGAGTAACATCATTTCCATTACCTAATAGGTGGTCTTATCCTTCTTTTCCATGATGCAAAGTTGTCCTTGTTCAACTTAGGCACATCTCGTTTGCTCATTTTGTGATATTTTTCTTGAGTCTTTAAACTCCCTTTCTGAGCACACAAGCTCTAATACCAATTGTTAGAATTTAACTGAGAAGGAGGTGAATCAGTGGCCTCAAAAATTAATCCTTTAAATCAACCCAAAAAAACTTTGTACCACAAATATAAGCCTCTAGTTATCTTCAGTCCTACAAGATGTATGCCTTGAAATAATCTTATCAAATAACTACTACTTCGAGTTCGTTGTTAAACCTTATTCTTAATATTTACCGAATAACAATCTAGCATTTACTGAAATACAGTAAATAACTTAGTGTTTGAAAATCATCCTATTTTAGTAATGTGTAAAGCAAAGCATCAAATCAATGAATCATAAACACATTTGACACATGGATTTTTAACGTGGAAACCCTGTTAAGGGAAAAACCACTTGGGACTGGTAACCAAAAAATTTCACTCTTCTGAAGTGATCTCGGTGAAGAGCCAACCCTGTTAAAGGTTACAAACACACTGTTAAGTGTGACCTTGTTAGAGGATTTATCACTAACAATTTATCACTTGATATCTTACATTCACTATGCTATCTTCATGATTAAACCTTTTGATACTCCTTGGGATGTATCTCAATATATAAAGGATTGTTAAGTCCTGCTCGGTTAAGAGACTTTCTGATCCAATGGTTAAATTGAAATAGTAAATGGTATGTTCATACATACAACTTAGACTTGCAGGTTTTTAGATCTATTGTAAGCTCATAATACCTTTTTGATCAATGGTTCTCTTTTTTACCTTTACTCCACTTTTTTTTTCTGCTTAGTGATGATGTTTCTCTGTTGCTCGATATCTGTAGAAATATTAGCTCTGTTCTTTAGCTTGTTTAATCAGGACTATATGAAGTCTTTCTTTACCAGTATTCTCTTCAGCATCTTCTTCTCTATTCACTCTCGTAATTCATAATAAATTAGTCTGTCTCTTTATAGACATGATTTCACCATTTCTAGGCCTTTGTCTTTCTTGTTCTTGACATGATCTGTAAATCTCATCATTCTTGCTTTAAAGATAAGCTTTAGTTTATTACGCAGATTTATCCTTGACAACTGGAATAAAACAGCTTTAAAACTCTATCTTATCTTTGGATTTTAACTTGTTGATGAAAACAATGTAATCAACCAGTTAACTCCTTTAGCTCCTGCCAACTAAGTATTTTGTCATTTATGAACTTCAGTTCTTTTCAGTGTTTAACTCCTTGTTAGCTCGGTCTTGAATTCAGTTGTCCTCGAGCATCTCTATCTGTCGGGGTTGTCTGTCCGTCGGGGTTGACTGTCTGTCACGTAACACTGTGGTTCTGCTCATCGGTAATGCTTGCTAGGGTTTCTTTCTCAGGCATCACTGTGACTTTTCTCAGGTTTCTCTAGCTGTCAAGGTGCACTGTCCATCGGTGTTTGTTTTTTCTTAGTGTAAACTAAACTTGTATGCATTACTGATAGCATTACCTTTATCTCTCTGGTTCTTTGAAGTCTTTGACACTATGTATAATACCAATCAGATTATATCAAGTTGACATCAATGAAAATACAATACATTAACTAATTTAATGTCTTGCATTAACTTTCTACAGCTCGGTGATCATCAACTTAACATCTTCAAACATTCAATTAGTTATGGTTCATTATCTATTGTAATCAGGCATGTATGTCGAAAGTCTTTAATCTACATGTTGTAGGCCAATATGATGTAAATAGTTGTTTGGGAGATAATGTGAAGATCTATTGTAGCATCTTGATTGTATTTTATTTTTCCTAAATTGGTTGTTTTTGTTGTCATGTTGACTCTTGTTGCATGGTTGGACCATCTCCATTGGGGAAAATTTGGCCATGACTGCACTAGTATTTGAAGTTAGTATTGAAGAATACCTTGATTTGATGGTTACTTTTAGCTCTAGACTTAATGTTTGGCTATTGTGAATATTGCACTAGCATGTGTATAGGTTCCCAAATAATTATTTGTTAGAGATATGATGCATTGTTTGGATGACAATAAGGATAGTTGTTAGGAAGATGTGGATAGGCTTAGGGAATGGGTTGCATTTCTCCGCAATGGGATTTCTAGGTATGCAGTTTGATGGACATGGTAAAATGGTTCATGTGATGTTTAAGTTAAAATTTATTTTTTTGGCTTGCTTCTAAGGTGAAGATTTGTTGTCACATGCACTATTTTTTATCTGTATTGCCTTTTCACTGTCTCAACTACTTGTGTTGACTTTATTTGAGTATTATGGGTTTGGAAATAGTATAAGGGAAGAGCTAAGAGACTTAATATGATTTTACCATGGAATTTTATGATTAAAATTTCACTACATACTTTAGAGAGTGTTTTTGGGCCGACCGGTAACCTATTTTTAATGCATTCTTACTTGGTACCTTTGGGACTAGCCTTCGAGGAAGTTGTGATACATATCGATAGATTATATTGTTTGAAGAAGAACTTTTATGATGGTTTCAGGTACCCTTTATCTCCTAGGATGGACTACATTGAAGTTTTTTGTTGAAGGTGGCCAACTTTATATTAATAATGCTTATACCTTTATGGCTAACCTTGTTAATGTTTTTGATATTAATCAACAAAAAAACTAGGGTGTTGACCCTTCCAAAACCACAACTAAGGGTGTATAGAGAAAACACACTAACAAAAAATAAACATCAAAAGTAGGCTATAGTAGAGCTACTAAAGTAAGAAAACCTAGGTTGTAGTCAGACATCCTATATCCATAAGAGTTTCCACCATGGTACAAAATAGTACTAACCATAATAGAAAAACCAAAATCCTACTCATACATTCAAAACCATAGAACAACCAATAAGGGTCCTAGAAGCTAAGTAGGCTAACACGATTTTTTTTTACAAAAGCCCCAAAGAGGTGGGGGATCACAGCCTCAATCAACCAGAAATTAAACTTTTTGGGAGGATTTGATGTTGCAAACTAACTGGTGTAGCACATTGGTCCAATATTCAATTATAAATTTAAACAATTCTTTATAATTTCCTACATTTTTCCCATTATCGCCAAGCATATTTAGTTTTAATAGGCTATCCAAATCAAAAGAAAAATATGTATCAAAGTTAGGAAAAAGTGGATTATCCTCTACTGGCGACATGTCACTACTAGGATTGATAGGTCCCTCTTTCTCCCTATCAGAAGTATGGGTCAATCTGTTGGAGGTATCCTTATTCAAGCTACCTATTTCTCATCTCCAAGTCTTCAACCTCTATGGTCTTGGTCTTTTTACTTTCCTTCTTAATTGTATAATTATCATGTTCCGTGATTTCCTTAGAGTCATAATCGACAAGTAGCTTATTTCCTATTTTGGTAGACCTAGTAGCCAACCAATTAGATCTACGAGGAGTACCTTGCCTTGTTAATGTTTTTGATGTAAAAATCTCTATATATTTTGACGAAAAAGCATTATATGAGCATGAGTGAATGTGAGGTAATTGTGAAGATTGTGTGAGTCAAGTGTGGAGGCAATATTGTACAAACGAGGAAGAACTAAGGTGGATATTGTTGAATCATATAGGAAGGTTACTACTATAAATTAGGAGATATAGTTTTCCATTTATTATTGGATCAATGAGTTTCCTTTGGAAATATATATTCACTATTTTATTGAGGATTAGTGTATCCTTGGAAGTGTTCCTAAACTAGTAGGGACAATGAGTTCGTTAGCTTCTAGCCTAAAATATTGTAATTAGATATTTTCATATAGTGAGTACATTTCTCAACATGGATTTTCTCATCTTGGGTTTTCCATGTATATTTGGTTTTCATGTGTGTATGAAATCATTGCTTTATTTTATGCTAATGGTTAGTTGGATTAATTAAAATTTATGACAGAATTGTTAAGTTTTTATTTTGTTGGTTCACCCCCCCCTCTCAACACCTAGTATTGTTCAATAATTGGTATTAGAGAAAGGTTCCACTAGAGAAGCTTAACTGCTTGAGGAAGATCCAAAATGGATAGTGATCAGAGTACCAAAGTACCTAAGTTTGATGGAACAAACTACACTTTGATGGAAGGAGAGAATAGAGTCTCACTTGGATTCTTTTCCATATGGTGTTCTTAATTCCGTCAAGAAATGATATGTTCCTATAGAACTAGTTACACTTACTACTCCAAAAGAGATCAAGGCACATCATAACAATGAAAAGGAAATAAATTTAATTATTAGTAGTTTGGGTGATTGAGAATTTTTGAAAGTCATGGATTACAAGTATTTATGAAGGAGACAAAAAGATCAAGAACATTAATTTGTAGAATCTAAAACACAAGTTTGAAACTTTGAAGATGTTAGAAGATGAGAACATTGAAGGCTATCTACATAAATTAAATGAATTTTTCAACTCTATTAGAGCTCTATTGGAATTATTAAATAAAATGAGGTGGTACTAAAAGTAATGAGGACAATGACTAAGATCTACAAAACCCTATTGATCACTAGATACAACAAAGTTGAGATATGGAGAAGTATACTTTGTAGGATCCATATGGTACATTCACTATGTTTAAGCTATCACAACTTGAAGAGAACCATTGTAAGAAAAAATAATGCTACTTTTAGACCCACTCAAAACACTAAAGAATAATTTGATTCAGATGAAGAAGCAAACTTTGTTAGAAAACTAAAGAAAGGATCTAACAAATATAAGGTAAATTTCCCTTCAAATGTTTTAATTGTGTAAGAGTAGGAAACTATGTTTCTTAATTTCCATTTAGAGAGGAATGGAAGAAACCTGGTGTTTATGAAAACAAACAAAATTCATAGAAAATCTAGCAGGAATGGTAGATCAAATGATAGAGATAAGAAAAAGAAAAATGATCGCACAATGGAATCTCATTCATTCTCTTCAAATGAAGAGGTGATATTTTTTGCCATGAAATATGAAGAGAATGACAGATCTTAAGGATATAATGTGTCTTTTAATGTGATAGAAGAATTAGATCTTAGATCATTGATTCTGGCTACACAAATCACATGACTAGAGATAGAAAGGTATTTGTGCATCTAGAGAACTGTGACGGAGGATCAGTATCATTTAGTGAAAAGTTTCAACACCTATATGTGGTAAGAGAAATATTTCTATTGATGATAAGGATACAACTACTAATTTCTACTATGTGAAAGGATTAAGGAAAAGTTGTTTGAGTGTCACTTGGTTATGCAATAAAGGTTTTCAAGTATTCTTTCTTGGAAGAAAATGTGAAATCAGGAATGGGTCCAGAAGGCTTGTTGCAGAAGGTATAATAAATGGTAATTTTTACTATCTTATGAATAAAAATGGAGGCAATTATCTTTGGCACTAAATAATGAATGTCGGATATGGTACAAGAGAATGGGACACATCAAATTTGAAAATATGTTAAAGATTAGTTCTTCAAACATTGTGAGAGACATGCGAAGAGTTACCTGACCTGAAAATACAATGTACAAAGAATGTTAGATTTGAAATCAAACAAGGAAAACATTCAAGAAAAAGGAGTATTCAACCACAAGGAATTTGGAGCTAATATACATCAATCTATGTGGACCTACAAGAAAAAAAATCACTCAATGGTGAAAGGTATGGAATGTTTCTTATTGATGATTACACTAGACTGAACATGGGTAACATTTTTTAGATAAAAAATTAACGCTATACATAGATTTCAAAATTTCAAAAGCTCGGTTGAGAATCAAATGGATACTAGGATTAAGTGTTTGAGTTATGATAGAGGTGGTGGATTCACATCATATGAATTTAATAGCTTATGTGAGAGATATGGAATTAAAATAAAATTATCAGAACTAAGGACTCCACAAAAAATGGAGTATTTGGAAGGAGAAATAGGACCATTGTTGAGATGGCTAGGATAATGTTAAAAGATATTAATTTGTCAAATGTCTACTAGAGAGCCGCAATACACACTGCAATTTATCTTCTTAATTGAGTACATATCAGAGTAAATCATACAAAGAATCCCTATCAATTGTCATTCAAAAATGCACCTACTGTCAAATATTTTATAATATTTGGAAGAAAATGTTACATTAAGAGAGATAAAGGTAATCTTGGAAAATTTGATGCAAGATTAGATGAATTTGTTTTCTTGGGATACTCTACTACAAGCAAGACATATTGTTACTATAATTTAAAGTTGCATAAAGTGGTAGAGAGTGCAAATGTCAAGGTCAATGAAGTATGGAAGTAGACAACCTTTGAACTAAAGATTGAATTAGAATGTCCCTATTACATTGATAGAAGACATGTATGCTTTAGAAAATCATTATAAAAACTCAGAAGATGGAGAGAAAGAATTAGAAAAAACCCAATTACACATACTAGGTATGTTCAAAGATATCATTTGGAAGAAAAAACCATTGGACACAAGGATGAAGGTGTATAGGAAAGAAGAAATTAGCAAAGATAGGTTAATAGTAAAATTTTTGTTTTCTTTCTTGATAGAGCCAAGAAATTATGTAGAAGCTAGAAAATATGAATTTTGGATAAAATTTGTGGAAGAAGTGTTGGATTGGATACAAAAAACCAAATCTGGGAAACAGTACCTAGACTAATGGACAAAAATGTATTTGGAATAAAGTGGGTATTTTGAAACAAGCTGAATGAAGATGAACAAGATACTAGAAACAAGGCAAGATTGGTATGTAAAGGTTATACTAAAGTTGAAGGAATATATTTTGAAGAGATTTTTTCTCTAGTAGCTAGAATAAAAGCTATTGTAATGTTTTTTACTTTTGTTGCACATAAGAATTTCAAGTAAGTGTACATTTTTTAATGAAGTACTTGTGAATAAGTATATATTGAACAACCAGATGGTTTTAAACTCTTAGAAGGTTCAAACATGGTCTGTAGACTCAATAAAGCAGTGTATGGACTCAAACAAGCCCCTAGGGATTGGTATGCTAGATTGAACAAATATTTTCTCAAATAATAGGAAAGGGAATAACCAATAACCTCATCCAAGTTAAGTTGGATAGATTCCTTATCTGTATCAAATGGGACATTGGTTGTAATGCAAAACTTAAGGCTCTTCTAAGAACATATTCATATCATAGTCTGGTACTTATGTAGTGGATTTACAAACCACTTAGAAGATCTCTTCCCTTCAGCTATGAAATTATGTGGGTGTCTCATCCTGACTTAAAATTTTGTGTTCATAATTCTATTGGAGCAATCTTGTTCTGTGGTCAGAAATGTTTTGGGTTTCATAGAAATTGGATTTAATCAAGAAGCAAGTGAAAGGTTAGAATAGATCTAATTTTGGAGACATTTTCAATTAGAAAAAAGAAATTAGTTCCAATCTAGAAGCTATAGAGGGATTGATAGCTATGGGGGAAAATTCACAAACCTCTCACTGTGAATAATAAATTTTGAGAAAAAAGTGGAAAGAGAATCTTGGAAGGGAAGAGATTTATTAGAAGCAAAGATCTAGAGAGCAATGGTTTAAAGAAGGTAGCAGGAACTCTGCCTTTTTCACAGCTCAAAAGGTAGACAAAGGAAAAGGAATATTATTTATAATTTGAAAAATGATTTGAACCAAAAAATCACTGAAGACTCTTAATTGGGTGAAATGGAAACAAATTATTTAAAAAATACTTATAGTGATGATGGTGGAAGTAGAAAACAAGCAATTGGCGAAAAAATATTACATTGTATCCCACAAGCTCTATATCATATTAATAATGATCAGATTCTAGCTCTAATAATTAAAGAGAAAGTGTGGATTACTATTTTCTCCATGGATGCTTATAAATCCCTAGGTCCGAACTATTTCCCACATGTTCTTTTTTAAGGAGTTTTGAGACATTTTGGGATATGACGTGACTATAGAAACTAAAGTTTTTTTTAGAACTGGTAAGTTATTGAAGAAGCTAAATAATACATTCATTGCCTTAATCCCTAAACTGCAAGAACCTAAGAGACTAGGGGACTTCAGACCTATCAGCCTATGCAACACTACTTATAATATTTTCTCTAAAGTTTTGGTGAATAGGTTTAAACCCAACCTGGATAGTTTTATCAATTATAACTAAAAAAGATTTATTCCTAGGAGATAAATACTTGATGTTGTGGTTTCTACTCATGAAATTATCTATTCTATGGATAGATGTCATATACCAGGAATGGTCCTCAAGCTTGATATTTCTAAAGCCTATGATAGGGTAAGATGGGAGTTCTTGTTCAAAGATTTGGTGAAGTTGGGGTTCCACAAAATATTTATCAACCTAATAAGGAAATGTGTAGAGATAGTTAGATTCTTGGTCATTGTCAATGGAGTCCCTAGGGGATTCTTTTAGTTAGATTCTTGGTCATTGTCAATGGAGTCCCTAGGGGATTCTTTGAAGAAACTAAGGCCATCTGACAAGGAGTCTCATTTTCCCATACCTTTTTATCATACTTGCAAAATTCTTGGGTAGGAACTTCTTGAATCTAGTTAGTATAGGAAGAATCAAAGGGGCTAAGGCTATCTCCACTATCACCCCTTATATTTTTTAGAAGTTCAATTTAATGGTACCATCCTCTTTGGGAAGGCTTTGGATGTTGAGGCGGGGAATGACGTCCTTTCATACTGATTATTGAAAGGCTTTGGGCCAATACATCAACTATGAGAAAATAAATTTATACTTTTTTGACACTAAAGAAGACTTGCAAAATAAAATTAAAACCATTCTAGCATGTTAGAGTATTTTTCTCCCTAGCACATACCTTGGCCTTCCTCTTACTATCAAAGATGTGACCCTAATATTTTGGAACATGATTTTGGAAAGAATGCAAAAGAAGCTGGTAGGAAGGAAAGGTAAACTTCTTATTAGTGTAGGGAATCCCCATCTTCTTGCAGCCTTGAGTCAAGGTATTCCTGTGTACTTCCTCTCTTTATTAAATAGTACTAGTTATATGGTGGACAACCTTAAAAGAATTCAGAGGATATTTCTTTGGACTGATATGGAGGAAAAGATTAGATTGGCCCTTCTTAATTGGGATATTGTTTGTAAACCAAAGAGTCAAGGAGGGTTGGGATTAGGAAACTTACCATTCTTAAGAAATCCCTTATAACTAAAATGGGGTGGAAATTAGTAGTCAACAATTTTGACCAGTGCAATCTTATGAGAGCTAAGTATCTCAACTTTGAAAACTTCAAAAGAATCCTCTCTACTCCTGGCTATCCTAGTGGATCTTTGATAAGGAATAACATTCTTAAGTGTAGAAACCTCAGGCAAGCTAGACTAAAATGGAAGGTTGGAAATGGGAGGATAATCAGATTTTGGGAAAATGTTTGGTTAGGGAACAATCCTTTGGATGCTAATTAGAATCTAATAAATCTTTTTGAAATTTGCTAAAGTTTTGGTACTCGAGTTGTCAACTATATATCCCATTTAATGAGATGGAAAGACCTCACTCAATGCTATCAAAACCAATCTAACTTGGTACATGGGGCTACTGAATTACAAAGGATGATAAGGAAGATCATAATTCCCTTATTCCCTAGAGAGGAAAAGTTTATTTGGAAGAAAGATCACAAGGGTGAATTTTCTTTTAAGTCAACTTACAATCTACTAATGAAGGATGGTAACTCCCCAAACTACTAGAGAAAGATCTAGAATCCTCAACTGATTCCTAAAATCAATTTCTTTCGGTGGGATGACATGCACAATAGAATCCCATTGTAGGACAACTTAATTAAAATGGGATTTCAATTACCCAATAGGTGTGTCCTCTATAAGAAGGATGAAGAGTCTATTCTGCACATTCTACTTCATTGTCAATTTCCATGAGCTATGGAAAAAGGTAATGATAAAAATTGCAATACCATGGGTTAACAATAGTGGCGTCCAACAAATGACAAGGAAAAAATAGGTCCACGGGTGGTGTAATTATGTGGATGGGTCCCCATGTGGCAAGTTGAGGTGGAAAAATAGGAATGGTAGGTGTCATGTAATCACTTTGCAGTACGTCCTAATGATGATATGACATCATATTGGCACGAAAACAAAGAAATATCTAATCTATTTAATTGGGGAAAGTTAGTGAAAGATTTATAAATCTAGACCTTCTTTATTACTTCTATAGGAAGGTGTTATCCTTATGAGTGGGCTTTCATGAGATGGATAAGGAGAAATAAATATAGATTTGACACAGATTAATGATTACAAAATTTTTACCTAGTTATTTATGACAACTTTCATTTTAATTGGTAACTGTGGTAATTCTAAAATCTTTGTAGGTTGAATTGCTACTATTGTTGAGTGTGACAGAATGGGTGGGGAAAGGGTTAGAATTGAACCTAGTAAGTATGATGAATTTAAAAATGATGCCACTATATGGAACATCTACTATAAAGCAGAGGTTTCAATGCTCATTGAAAGTATCAATGGCTATGACGAGGGTCTATCCATTCAATTTTCTACTTCTTGGGTGGATAGAAGGGTTACCATGGGAGGAATTTATTTTGAGGTGAATGAGGAAATGATTGCAACATTGACATGGCTCTCAACTATGAGAAGGAAGTGGAATAAATTGAGTCACATTTTTTACAGTGATAGCCTCAACTAATTCTTTAGGGAAAATGAAATTCGTATCAAGATGCATGGAGGCTATGAAAGTGAGCAACTTTCAAAACCATGGAACCATGTATACCTTATGATCATGAAATAATTCACCCTAGATGGAAATTTTAGGGTGTATTACTTTAATCATATGCCCTTGCTCAACAATTTAAGAAATCATAGTCTTATTTCTTTCCCCTTTTTTCTTCTTAATTCCTTGGAGTGTTCTAAGAAAGAGGTAGTGGAAAATTCCAAGAGTCAAGGGAAATAACTCATCCCACTGCATCAAGGTCTTCTTTTTTTTACTATATACAACTTCCACCTTTTTTGTGCTTGTCTAAATAAATCAATGTGCATGAAGCCCTTAATTCTTGTACCCCCACCCCTCAACCATCATTATAGATACCACTGTCCCTAGCAAGAAAAAGTGCATTAGGTATCTTAGGATCAAAATTGCCTCCCGACCTAGAATTCCTGAAACCCCACACCTCAGGTTACTAGGAATGATTCAGGAGAACACAAACAAAAAGCCTCGATTCCTAGCAAGAAAAAGGGAAAAAATTAGCTCATTCTGATAAAAAAAGCTAAATTCACCATTCAATAAATTATCTCTAAGGAGGAGGATAAGGTAGGGGAATAAACTAGTAAGAATGAGAGAAACCTAAGGAAGTTGCATAGATTGGATACCCTCTTTGTTGAGGAAGGGAAACTGAAAAATATTGTGGATTATGATACTGAGGAATAGGAGGTTAAGGGAAGTGGGGAGTATGATGCAGAAAGAAAAAGTGAGGAAGAAAAAGAGGGGGAAAAGAATGGGAATAGAGAAAGATCTAAAAATGCAAACAACTCTACCCATGTATTTGAAAGTATTAAAATTGGACTTATTGACCTCACTAACAATATAATGCTAGAAGAAGAAGAAGCGAGAAAACCATGGACAACATCAACCTATAAAACCCAACATGACAGACAAGGTATTCATTGAAGGGGTGATACAATACCATGTGCATTCATATTGGGGGGTTTAAAATGGGCAAGAAAAGGGGGCAATATTCCCTAATTAGGGGGGAGGGGGTTTACATA
>MU224951.1:3035813-3048947 GCA_018584345.1 Thuja plicata
TGGGTATTGGAGGGGGGTGACAAAAAAGTAATTATGGGAAATATCTTATGAAAATAGGGGGATTCTTTAGCATGCCATGAACACACGTGTTATGATTTAGGTTTAGTAAGTGAATCCCCTATAGCGGGACATGACATGTTCTACATGCAACACCGCAACTAAGGAGGTGGAAAGGACTAAAACTAGGATTGCTAAACTTGAAAGAAAAATTGGGAGTGTTTCCAGGTTCATCTTGAGGGTTATGCACAACTTAGTGACCTCATTGTGCTTCCTATAGAAAAATATCCTAGGAATGGATTATGGTGATGAAGGAAACTACAAGGAACTATTCAAGTTCCTTACTGAAGTTTGGATGAATGCCCTCCATCAAGTTGGTTACAAACTCAAGGAACCTCGCTAGGGATGAAGTCCCTTCTTTTTTTTTATGTTTTTGTTGGTTATGGCCATAGATGACCTTATGTTAAGACTCATATTAGCTTAGTTGTTGTTTATGGTCTTGAAAGTTTTAGTAGCATATATATTTTTAATATTGTTGATGGCCCTAAGTGACCTTTTCATAAGACTTTATTTAGATTAGATGGCTCACTAGACATGAGTTCCAGAGGTAGTAGCTTCTTTTGTATGATGCTATTAATGGCTAGGTTTTGATGTTTTTGATGTTCGTAGTTGGCTGTTAATGTGTTGTTATTGTCTATCAGGATAACTTTATGCCCTCTAGATTGTTGTGTATAGGGACAACACCATAGTTTTTCTTCTTTAAATATAAAAACAAATAGAATTCAATTCCTCTCATTTAAAGAAATGTAGAAGAAAATGGTGTTTTGAAAAGATAAATTTTGGACTAATGAATGTGCATCCACAAGTGTTAGTAGTTTAAAAAATGGGTGTTCAACTTTTAAAAAATTGTTGCAATTAAAGTGCAAGCAATGTGAAATACAAGAAAAATATGCACAATTAGGATACAAATTAATATAATTAGTGTTTATGATGATATAAGGAGAAGATACCTAACTCGTAGTGAAAAAGGTGGAAGCAACTCTCCAACACTTATAAAGTAAAAATGTTATCCTAAGTATAGATTATGCTAACACAAATAAAAATATGATTTATAAAATATAAAACTATTTGAAATGAGCATAAAAATTAAAAATTAACTATTAAATTTTAAAATTTAAACTATATAAATTTGAAACTGAACTATTAGAATTTTAAAAATTATACTATATATTTAAAAATAAAATCTAAACTATTAAGATTCATATGAATGTATTATTTGATAAACTAAAATTATTAAATTAATAAAGTAAATTTTATTTATTTATAAAAAGAATTAAGATATAGGCTTGATGTGGTTGAGCATAGGGAATACATAGTGAAGAAGTGAAGGAGGGTGGTGAGGTTGTAGAGGAAGATTTGATTTATTGATTTCAATGATGAGTTATTATATTTGAACTCTCAAGACGTCTTCACTATCATACAATCTATCAAAATTTGATTCTCAAAAGTTGAAAATAATTATGATATTTAAATGATTTGCAATCATTACAAATGTTGAGAATTGTGGTTATGAAGGCAGTTAAATTATTATTTTATAACTTAACTGATTTTAATGAAAGATTTAAAGAATGAAACTCATACACAATCTACTTAAAAAATGCATTCACAAACAATGCACATATTTTGGTGAAAGAATCCCCTAATTTAAGAGTAAAAATTTATTTGATTAACATTAATAGCAATCATATCACTTGCATCATTAAATGCATAATATAAGAAGATTAAAATATTGTTCTTGGCATTCTTTTTTATCTTATGAGTGAATTGTAAATATGTTTCTTCACCTTGCCAAGTGTGATGTGTTCACCACTTGCTCAATGAATTTCTTCTTCCAACTCTTCCACTTTTGTGCATTGCCAACCTTTTCTCTCATGCATTGGAGTAGCCCAACTATTCAAACAATTGAAGAATGGATTGGATTTTCTCCTTTACCAATTTCAAAAATTATGTATGATAAAATTGAAACTAATAAAAGGAAACCAATATGTATCATTTCTAGACTTGTCACGCCACTTCCCTTGTTTCCCCTCTTTAGATTTTATTGCCGCCTTAGTTGACTCTATTAGCATCTCTTATACACAATTTTGTCATGACAATTACATAATCATACCAATTGAACCATGTATGTCCACTACCAATTATGAAATCACCCTTGGTAAATTAGTGGTTTTCGTCGTGTTAAAACAAGTATTTCCCAAAGTCCAATTTTCGAACAAGTCATTTTTTAAGCTTTCAAATATCTTTGAACATTTTCAATCAAGTAATGACAGCCCCAAATTTGAATTCAAGATTTAAAAATAAAATAGATCGTTCCACAAATATGAAAGAGATCAAGATCACTTCCTATAAATACAAATCTAATCAAAGTAAGAAAAGACTAAAATTAAGAACCAAAATTAATCTAAAAAATAAAACAAATAAAAAATTAATCACAAAATGTATATCTACTCTCAACTAAAAACATACCATTTATATATTAATTATTATATAATACTTTTTTATTTTTCTACCTCTCCCTTAACTTGACTAAATCAAATCCAAAACAAATATAAAAACCATGAACATACATTTTTGCCCTATACAAAAGATAAAATAGTTAGGTGTAGTATTTTGAATCTAGAATAGGATAAGACCTAAAGATCCAAGTTTATCCCTAGTCCATTGTGATTATGACCCAAAGTATAGGTTTTAGAGCCCTTATTGCATCTTTGTGTTGGGGGAAGCTACTCAATTTGGAATTAGCACACACTAAAGTTGGTGAGCATGGATCCATGTGCCCCAAGGGCAAGGAATCCTATGATTCTTGTCTTGGAACAAGTCACAAGCATAGAATGGTACATCCAAGGTCGTTGAGTTTAAAATGGGCCCTTGTCTCCCCATTTCATGATGCCTAGCACCAAGATTCAAAGATAAGGCACCAACTCCTAACCAAATCCCACACACCCACAACCATCATACCATCACATTCTCATTAAAATAAGACAATAAGGGGTCTTATCATTGCCCTAGGAGAGAAGGCATCTTAAGGCTCTAATTGTCAAAAAGCTTAAACTAAGACAAGACATGTCCTAGAAAAGAGGTCTCTAATCTTTCTTTAAAAAATTTAAAAACCCTATCCTTTATCCTAGAACCCACATCAATGACAAAATTTCACCTGTTCCAAGATCATTGGAGTGGGCCTTGACCGTTGGATGTGAGATTTCAAAAAACAATAATAAATTTAATAGTTGGCGCCTCGCTGTTGCCAGGCTGGCATGTGGTTTGACTGCGTTTTGGTCAAAAACAGAAAACTGTACCGACAATCACCTGCTGTGGGTCCCACGGCGTAACAGAAAAAAAAACACACAAAGCCGCGTTAAACTGCCCGCTGCCCGTAGCACTTTCGGTCTGCTGCCCGCTACCCTCGGGCAGCGGACGACAGAGAAACAGCAGTCGACGGGCGGCCCGTGAACTTCGTCGGTGGGACCCGCCGAGGTTTTGGGGCGGCGCAGATTTCGCCTCTTACGCCGTCACAAATACGATGGCTGTTGTTGGAACTTTTGTCTTGTGAGGATTAAAATATTCATTCCATCTATTAAGTATAAATATAAAAGTATTGTCTGAAAAAACATTTGGTGTTTGTATATTTAATATTGTAGGTTTTCACACATTAAGTGACAAAATTAGGGTGAGAGCTAGCTGGATTTTTTATTCTTTCAATGCCTAGCTTGCCATTTAGGTTCTCTTTTATATGATTTTTTTATTCAGTGAAAGCTATGTTGTGTTTAGAGTCCAAGAGTCAAATGTAAGGAATTGAATACCTATGTTGAAAAGGGACTCATTGGAATTACTTTGGGAAGAAGAAGAGGTAGGTCATCCACTTGAATGACTTGGGTTTACCATGGGGAGCTTCATTCAAGATTGGTCATACTAACTTAAATGAAGTTGGGTAGCTTGTTGGGTCTTCTTCTTGTTCTTTGGATGTTGTTATGAGTTTTGAATAAAAATATTAAGAGGTTGTTATGAAGAATGATATAGGCTTTTTACAATTCATAATTTGGCTATGTTTTTGTTTGTAGATTAGATTATGTCAGTTTTTGAATCAATATTTTTTTATCATGTTTTATGATTCATGAATTGTGGGGTCCATAGTTTTAATATAGATTCAACGAATATTTTTTTATAGGGCATCATTGTAAAGGGTCCTAAAGATTTAGTTAGCAATAAGAAAAGTGTCTTGGGTGTCAGGATCAATGAGGTCCAAATCACCATGATTTTTACATTGTTTGTCATGTCTCTTTTGTTTCTCCATTTGAATTATATAAAGTTGTTGAGGCGCAGGAGAGTTGCTTATAAATGTCCTGGAGGGAACTAAGCAAAGGAAACACAAACATGGTTGGCAAGGAGAATCTTAATGGTCACTTGCAAGTGACATGCTATCAAGAGAAATTTGTAGTTCTAAGATAGTAATATGAGCTTCATTTATTGATAATGTGTTTCAATGTGCTAAAGAGAGTGATCCCAAACCCAAGTGGATGTCAAGATATCTAGATATTTCATCACAGTTTAGAAGATTCCATTCTTTGGTAACTATTGAGGGGAAATGATGGATGTCATGAAGTATTCATTATTTTTTCAATGGTTTTTGGGAGTCAAACACCACATGTAATAGATCAACCATGTTGAGGGTATTTGATACCTCATCAATCATGTTTTAGATGAAAAGTATACCACTGTCAATGAAACTAGAGTTCAAGACATGGGAGTTTTGAGGGGTGGAGATGTCATGGATCAACAATTAAGAGAGAGCACGTTTTAGGGGAAAACTAAGGGCATTAGATAAGAGGGTGTAAATGGTTGGGTTTAGGGGCATCCTTGTCTTATATACCTTAAAAAAGGTAGTTGAGAATATGAGAGTGCTATAATTGTAACGTAAAAATTAGCATCCATGAAGAGCAATTGTACATGTGAGCTTAATTTAGGACCAAAACTAAGCTAGCGTAACATTTTGCAAGTGAAAGGTTATCTAATTCAGCATAAGAGTTGTTAGAGTTTAGTTTGACTAAGAGGGAATCTTGTATTTTTTTAGTAGATTCAACAATTTACCTAGAAAGGACAAGTTTTTCAAGGATAAACCTATGGCCAAGGAAGTTAATTTACTCTAACCTAGTGATGTCTTGTGATGGGTTTGTTCTATATGAATATGGCCTTGACAAGAATCTTCTAGGAAGTATTTAGAAGATTGAAGAGGTTGTCATATAACCAATTTGCATTTTCTCCTTTCCTTGGGGAGAACTTAACGAGTATTTGATTGATAAGGGACAAAGAACCTTTCTCTACAAATTTAATGTAGATAAGAAGAAAGCTTCTCTAATGTAATGTCATGTAGCTTTGGGAAAAAATATTTGGGGACCAACCATTCATGGGTTCCTTTCAATAGCCATATCTCAAATGGTGAATTCAAACTATTCTATAATGAATGAACAATCAATATGTCTTGTATGGTCCTCATTAGTTTTAGAGAGATTTAGTTACCAATTGTTAGATTTATCTCTTGAAACAATCAAAGAAGAGTTCTTGATAGTTATCATAGAAGGTGTACATGATTAATGCACTACTTGTAAGAATTTGGGCACCCTCGACCCCTAACCTTGATGGTTTTAACTATTTCTTTTTTCAAGTTTGTGGGTTCAAATTTCCTCTTACTTTTAGTGCTTTAGGGATATTGCTTTTAACATATACTTGATTCCTAGTATTTTATAAATTATATCCTTTTGGTACCACTCCTAATCCTAAATTCCTTGTGTTTTATATTGTGAATCCTTTCAAGATTAGGGATTGGGAAGTGTGCTTATTTAGATTCCTCTTGGTAGAGGTTAATGAGTATCCTCTTACCTCAATCATTGACATTTACACTTCATAATGTCTTTATGGTTGATTACAGTCTAGGTCTTCTTTTCCTAAGATATTTTTTAGGGTATGGATCATGTGGTAATGACCAATTTCTAAATGTTTACATTTTACACTATTTACCTTTTAGGGCTCAAAATTTGGAATCTACCTTTATCTACTTTCTCTTTGTACATGTCAAGTGAGTATCTCAAATCTCCTCTCCTTTACCTTCAAACGAGAAATGTTGAAACACTTAAATACTCTATGTTTTAGAACTTATCTCACCTAATACATATTTCCTTTTAATTTTGTAGTGCTTGCAATTATTGTTTAGGCTTCCTCATTCTCAAATACCCAAGCATTATTCATCTTGAGATCATAAATCCTACTTTATTAATAATTTTAACTATGATTTTTAAGGCCCATAGTAGGAATTTTCACAACTTTGACTAGTTCTTAAAGAATGTCTTATAGAAGGGAATCAATTGATTAAGTTTATAAGGATAAAAAAATCAAAGATCGTAAAGTCCACCTACCTTATATTGTTTATTTCTAGACTTTTAGGTTTTTCTTTGATATTATTACTGGCATACCTGTATTTAAAGAAATTTATTTAGATACCACCGAGAGATATGATTTCTCTCCCTATAGTTTTTAATGGTCTATAGATTAAAGAAAAAATAGTGAACTACCCATCTATCTCTACACAATGATTGAGTGGAATTGACAACATGCAAAAGTGCCATAATAAACAAAGATGTTCATCTCATCAAGAAGACATTATAAATTAAAAAAATTTGCATGACCCTCAAGCACAAATCAATGTAGCATATTCTAACAAACAAAATTTACATAAAGAGCTATAAGATCATTTATGAGAAAATCTCCTCCATTAGGAACTAACTTGCAATTGCAACAATAAAAATGCATCATACACAAAATGTTTTTTTATGAAGCACACCAAAAAGAATTTTTAGGCCCATGGTATGAATTTTTTGAAACTCTAACTAGTTCTGAAATTTTTTTCTTATAGAAGGGAACCAATTGATTAAGTTTTAAGTATAAAGAACTCAAAGATCCTAAAGTCCTCCTGACTTGTATTGTTTATATTTATAGACTTTTAAGTTTTCTTTGATATTATTATTATTATTATTTTATTATTTATATTATAAATATTGAATGGTTTATCTTTGAATTTCCTAATAGTTTAAGGAGAACAACCAATAAAAGAAATGAAGTACACGCTTACAAGGGATAAAACCTATCTTCTAAGATGTTCTCTCCTAAAACAACATTAGGGGCATAGAAATAGAACATGCAAATGTTTGAGATTCCTAGAAGAAGAGGAAATGATAAGAATAAGAGAAATACAATTGGATTATGTATTTTTTTTTTAATATTTGTGTATTATTTTCATGAAATAAAAAATAAAAAATCTAGTATTTTATTTGGACAATGTTTATTTACGATTTTAGATGTATATTTGATTATAATTATTATTTTATCTAAACTCAAGAAACATGCTATATTTTGAATTTCAATTAGATAATAAGTATGGTCAAACGTAGGCTTTATTTTGTACAAATCATATTGTTAACTATGAACTTTGAATTTTTTTTTTAAAGAATAAAAATAACAATTAAATATATGATATTAAATTATTTTAGCTATAAAATTTGACAAATAAATTATTATTTAAAATAATGATAATAATAATTAAGTTGTCTTTTATATTTGTATGTATTGTTTTGATAAATATTAAATTATAAATAGACAAAACTCCATATAAATAAGAAATGATATAAAATTAATGAGATAGCTAAATACATTAAATAATTTTATAATATATAAAAATAATTAAAGATTATATATGGTAATAAATTATAAAGGCATGTTGATAATATTGATATTAAAAAAAAATTAAAAAATCATATAATTTAAAATATTAATGTAAAAATTATTAATTATATTAAGATCAATGACATTTATGATAAAATAATGTTAATTGTCATTAGTCCATAGGCTTCTTATGGGAAGAAACATGTGATTGGAAAAATGTCTCAAACAAAGTACTGACATCGAGAAAGAGAAAACAACCAAACATAATTTTTTTTCAGGGACATATTTCTCAGGTTTGCATCAGGACACCTTGTATTATGACGAGGTTAGTTTCTTTAGCCTGGCGGACAATAGCGTTATTTACACAACCTGTAGTGGGAGTCTCAACGAAGGTGTATACTTTTGGCATTGTCTTCTTTACTGCTTGTAATGTGACATGGATAATTTATGTGCTAATCTTGTAAAGATTTGGATTTTTCTATAATGTAGATCATCACCATGATGATGAAGACAATGGCATTGGAAAGACTCTGGTGATAATTTTAGGGCTTTTGGCTAGAGTGACACTCATCGTTGTTTTCCTTTTGTTTCTGAAAGGAATCTTAAAAAATGAAAAATTAAATTAAATTTTACAGTTATTCTATACAAAAGAAAGCCCTATTTATAGCCTTTGATGGACACGAATCTTAGAGCCCAGTGCACATCTTGCTTTCCATTGTTTGTGAGTTTTCTTTTAGCAATTCAAGAGAGAGATACATGATTCCCTAGAACACCAATAGCTGTAAAAGTTAACACATATATTTTATAGTAATTGCTTTCTATTATGATATTAGCATACATTTTTATAAATATTGTTTTTTTAGGTATTGCCAACAATCACCCTCTTACTGAATACACATACATAATATGATCTAAACATTGAAAAAATTTAAAGTTATTATTATTTTTTAAATATTAGCATACTTTTTCCCTCTTCCTAATTACCAATTACAGAATGCAATCCAAATTGAAATATTTTTTAATTATTGTTTTTTTGCAGAAGTTGCGAGGGAGAAAATGTTGACATTACAAGTTGTGGGAAGCTCCAGAGCCTACTCCTATTTTACAGGAACTCTCAAAGGATTAACCGTTCTTAAAAATTGACAAAGGCAAGGGTTGGCATTGTTAACGATGATGACAACAAAGCTGTTACAACAAGCGAAAGGTGCAGTATCGTTTATGCTCATTGTGTAGCCCACTCTAGGTTAGAGGCTCAAGAAGACACTCATATAGTTGATCTGTGTTGGCATCGTTTGTCATATTATCATGATTAAAATATAAGATAAATATGTTGGGCCTCATAATTGAATTGGTCTCTAACTTTAAGGTGACTTAAGACCTAACAAGTATCTTATAATAAATATCACATGTTTTAATAAAAAATAATCCCTTCATGATATGTATACTTGAAGGGATATATACTCCAAGCTACAATGTTGTTTAATATTAAAAGAAAATATTAAAAATATATTTATTAAAAAAAAGGGTTGAGACCTTGGCTTGCTTGATTTGTGGCTTCTTGTAGTAGGCACTAGGTCATGAGGTATAATCTCTCCCTAACCTATATGATATCGAGGTCTAAATCAATTTCTATGAAGAGTACTTGATTTTTGCAATCTAAATAATAATAATAAATATAAATCACCAATAATTTTTATTAATAATATTAATATAAAATATTTGTAAAAAAAATCTATTTATAAAATGTTAAAGAAACATAAATTTAAAAATTATCATAATAATCAAAGAATATTGTCTTTTTGTTTATGTCTAGAATCAAATCAAATCAAATTAAATTAAATTAGATTTAATTTGATTATGTCTAGAATCAAATTTAATTTAGGTCGAAAAAGAATATTGTCTTTTGTTTACCATAGATTTATGTACTAAGGTGTAGATATATTTCGTTATGTCTTAAATCAAATTTAGATTGAGTAAAGTTTTTGTGTTTTCCATCTACTATTAGTAAAAGGCAATTTTCATTTTATAAAGTTTGATAAACTATTGTAAAAAAAAATGATATATTTAATATATTTAGTTATTAAATTTTTGTACAATGAATTGATTATGAAAATGTGTCTTTTTTGAAATTCGATATGTCATGCTTATAAGCACTTACAAGATGTTTTGTAAATGTTATTGTGTGGGGAAGATTTCCAACTAATTAAACACATTGAAATGATAAATATTAGAACAAAATTAAACTCAAAAAAATATCGGACATAAAAATAAATAAGATAAACGTATATTTTATTTTAAAAACAAACATTAAAAATTATTGTGTAAGAGATAAACAATAGCCATCTAATCTAATAAAAGCTAGTCATAAAACATCTAAGAAGTTTCTCTTTTAAATCTATATTATATTTATATATATATTTAAAGGTATGTATCATCGTAATAGTATATGTCAAATAAGCCAAGCTTCGAATCCAAGGCTATCCCTTTGTTTTTTATATCTAAAATTATAAAAATAACATTTATAAAAAAATGTATATTCGGTTTAGGATGATACCTCCCACATGTTGAAAATAATGTTAGATGAGGTCGAATGTCACATCCTTCTACTCATTCAATATTATGCTTTTGTAAATATAATATTAAAGAAATAAAGATGATAATATCAATGTCCTATCCACCTTTCCATAGAAAATGTAACAATTTTTGGTCTAATGTTTATATAACAATTGTAACAATCGTTTTCTTATGTGATTCTAGGTGGTGGTTGGGGAGTATACTATGGGTAGGTTTAAAAAGAGATTTTGATTTGAAGTTTTGTTTGTATTTTGGGACATTTGAAATTTAATTTTAGTAATTAAGAGATTAATAGCTGAGATAATATAGTGTTATATTGGAAATACAATATAAAAAATAAAATAAAGAATGAGATATGTGAAATTGTATGAGATGTTATGTATTATTAAGGTATTGAATGTTGTTACTCAAATTTGGTGGTGTCACGTAGGATTTGATTACAACTTTAGACCAATGGATTATTCAAAGAGGTTGTTTAAAGGTTATTAAAGTTGTTTATTTTTGTAAAGGTTATTAAAGTTTTTGTACTTGGAGCCTTTGCTAGAGTCATATTTGAAAGAAGTTGAAATTGGTGGTCATAAGTGCTTGAATAAAGAAGATAGATCTAGAGAGTCTTCACAAGCAAGTTCAATATTTTTTAATTGGGTAGCATAGATTAATAAGTTTTCATACATATGGAGTGACCCATAGGCTATGTAGCTCTTTTGTATATAATATATATTGTGTTTTCAGTGCTCTTTATTATTCTTCTTTATTGAGTGTTTTTATTAACTGTAGGCACTAGCTAATTGTTCGTTTGATCCACTTGTAGCATGCATAGAGTGGCATTAGAGCATAAGCTTAGTCCCATCACAAAGATTTGTGTGATCTCCATAAAAAATTAAAATTGTAAGTATTCTAATTAAGTAACCATAAGCAATACCTAAATGTTCATTTTATCCACTTGTACTATGCATAGAGTGGTATTAGAGCATAAGCTTAGTCCTATCACAAAGATTTGTGTGATCTCCATAATAAATTAAATTTGTGCATATTCTAAACCGTAACAATAAAGTAGTTAGAAGACTACTCTTGGCAAAGCTTATTACAATGATAAGAGCCCTTCAAGTAATGCTCAATATAATAGATAATACATAGAGAAGACAATGACGAGGAATTTGACAATAGAATATATTTTCATTTGAGTCATAATGAGAGAGAAATAAATTAATGTATGATCTACAAACTTGTTAAGGAAGGTTGAATCAAAAATATTTGATAGACAAGGTAACAAAATTAGAAAAATAAGTGGTGCAGGGGCACCTATGCATGATACATGGAGGATAGAAGACTCATGGGGTATCATGAGTCACCAAGGATGTAATAAGGTCCCAGGGAACATTTGGGAATTTTTTGTAAAGGCTTGGACACTTTTGTGAGACCATTGTGATGACATTAAGTTTTGCCATTAGTATACTTAAAGGGAAAAAATGATAAAGGTCATCGGTATAGGCATAACCGACGGACAACAAGCATACCCGACGAGATGAAAATATCTATCATGAAAATGCTAAGTATAGAATTGCCCGACGAACATTGACAAGAGTCAAACCGACGACAAGCATTACCGACGATACAGTTTTGAGAACATCGTCGACAGAGCAGGAAAGGCATACCCGACGAACAGTTCAAATAAGGGACACCGACGGAGCAAAAAACTGACAGAGCAAAGAATGATACAAAATCGACAGAATTGACAGAGCAGCCCGACCATCAGAACTGACAGTCAGTTACAGAACCCGCAAAAAGTGGATCTGACTTTACATGTCAGATAAAACATTGTAATTCTATTTATAGAGTTTTTATTTGTTTTAAAGCTTTACTTGAGGGTCAAGCAAGCATATTGTAAATGTTTTAAAGCATCCTAACAGATCTAAAACATATCTAACTAAAGATCAAGGTCAAGTTGTAAACCTTGGATCTAGAGTTAATTTGAAAAGCGTGAATCAAGAATAGAGCTAGAAACTAGTATAAATAGATGTTCAATCATTTGTAATTAAAGAGACTTGTAATCACTTGATAAATGATAGTAGCCATGGAGAGCATCTAAGTAGCAGAAGAGAATTCATGCAAAGTATAGAAACAGATCACATCAGTTATCAAGAACACAAACAGACTACCAACGAGCAGAGACAAGGTAACACTCAATCACCCACGGTGATTACATTTACATTGTAAGCTTTAGAGGATCTGTTATCAAAAATTAGAGATTGCATTCACTACCAGATCAACACTTATATTGTAGTTGCATTCTAACAAGTGCATCACATCTAAAATCCTTTTGTAGAAGGTGGACTTAACAGTTCTTTGATAAATCTCTTAACAGAGTGCACACTTAATAGTGTTGCTAAAGCTTCAAATGAAGAGATCTTAACAGGTTTCCAATCTAATACTCCTAACAGGGTAGATCATCAGAAGTGATCAATTGTAAGCCTTTACTGGCTTCCTTCCTATCTGCAGATAGTGAAGTTTTGTGGGTAGACATCCCCACCGCAGTTTTTACTTCCTAATAGGAGTTTTCTGCGATATCATATCATGTGTTATGTGTTATTTACTTTCATGTATGTTTCTTGAATGTTTACAAATGTAAATAACTTATATTATGATTTCATACATATAGAAATATGAACAGATAGATAGGAATATACAAATCTGATGACACAAAGGTTAATGGGCCAACCACATAAATTTTTTTAGAGGTATTGATTCACCCCTCCCCTCTCAGTACATCATTCCAATAATTCCAACAATTGG